>MVJL01001334.1:0-11658 GCA_002156465.1 Macrocentrus cingulum | reverse complement strand
TGCTGCCTTCCTTGGATGTGGTAGCCGTTTCTCAGGCTCCCTCTCCGGAATCGAACCCTGATTCCCCGTTACCCGTTACAACCATGGTAGGCGCAGAACCTACCATCGTAAGTTGATAAGGCAGACATTTGAAAGATTCGTCGCCGGTACGAGACCATGCGATCAGCACAAAGTTATTCAGAGTCACCAAAGTAAACGATGAACAAGTGTAAAACACCTGCCACCGATTGGTTTTGATCTAATAAAAGCGTTCCTTCCATTTCTGGTTGGAACTCTGGTTTGCATGTATTAGCTCTAGAATTACCACAGTTATCCAAGTAAATGTGTGTACAATCTAAGGAACCATAACTGATTTAATGAGCCATTCGCGGTTTCACCTTAATACGGCATGTACTGAGACATGCATGGCTTAATCTTTGAGACAAGCATATGACTACTGGCAGGATCAACCAGGGAGCTTCTTTAAATTTATATATATTTTTATATATATATATAAGAAAACTCCATCATGAAACGCAAATGTTGTTAGATATATTTAACACACATTTGCGTACATGAAGGGCATATGTTGTGCGCAATTGTAAACCAAGCACACCTAAAGAACAAGTTCTCTATAATATGTTGGATATACAAAAAACACAGAACACATACTCTTAAATTTTATTTTCAAACATGATAATATAAAGAGAATACTTCTTCGCTTTATTCTAGGAATAAAGAGCTTCCTTCTCTTTATATCACACTGTATATAAATCATATAATACTGAATGTTCAATAACATCCTCTCGCTGTTAAATGTGTTTGAAAAACACATTTCTCTCGCAAGACATTAAAACAAAAGTTTATGTCAGTACGACACGAAGTGAACGCGTGTAAAAAAATACACAACTGATTCTCGCTCGAAGAGAAGTGAGTTCGATACTCGGTATAACTACCAATATCATTGGTATAATTATTGATTATAACGCTGTACAGTTATATATATATATAAGAAAACTCCATCATGAAACGCAAATGTTGTTAGATATATTTAACATACATTTGCGTACATGAAGGGCATATGTTGTGCGCAATTGTAAACCAAGCACACTACTCCATCATGAAACGCAAATGTTGTTAGATATATTTAACATACATTTGCGTACATGAAGGGCATATGTTGTGCGCAATTGTAAACCAAGCACACCTAAAGAACAAGTTCTCTGTAATATGTTGGATATACAAAAAACACAGAACACATACTCTTAAATTTTATTTTCAAACATGATAATATAAAGAGAATACTTCCTTCGCTTTATTCTTAATATGTTGGATATACAAAAAACACAGAACACATACTCTTAAATTTTATTTTCAAACATGATAATATAAAGAGAATACTTCCTTCGCTTTATTCTAGGAATAAAGGGCTTCCTTCTCTTTATATCACACTGTATATAAATCTTTTATTTTCAAACATGATAATATAAAGAGAATACTTCCTTCGCTTTATTCTAGGAATAAAGGGCTTCCTTCTCTTTATATCACACTGTATATAAATCTTGTAATACTGAATGTTCAATAACATCCTCTCGCTGTTAAATGTGTTTGAAAAACACATTTCTCTCGCAAGACATTAAAACAAAAGTTTATGTCAGTACGACACGGAGTGAACGCGTTCAATAACATCCTCTCGCTGTTAAATGTGTTTGAAAAACACATTTCTCTCGCAAGACATTAAAACAAAAGTTTATGTCAGTACGACACGGAGTGAACGCGCGTAAAAAAATACACAACTGATTCTCGCTCGAAGAGAAGGTTCGATACTCGGTATAACTACCAATATCATTGGTATAATTATTGATTATAACGCTGTACAGCGGTATGCTACATAGGGAGTCATTCTGTCTGAGACATCGACTCGTAGCAGTGTTGCGCTTGTATGGTTGGCTCCGAAACTAGAAATCCACTTATCCCATTTTTACTTCACACAGCTGGATATCTGACGACTTAGTCTAACAACGCACTCAGTTCCCCCACTCTCACCTCAACCAGTCGCTTGTATCACAGCGGCACAATATTATAAAATACGATATACATTATTTCATCGCGAGAAGTTGATTTTTCCCATCAAAAAAACGTGAAAAATTCATCTAAAACAGGTAAAAACCCAATAATATTATAAAATACGATATACATTATTTCATCGCGAGAAGTTGATTTTTCCCATCAAAAAAACGTGAAAAATTCATCTAAAACAGGTAAAAACCCAAAGGACGCTGTAAAAAATGAAAAACAAATTTTTTCCACCTTCAAGAGTCAGCATTCCTCGATGTCGTGAAAAATTCATCTAAAACAGGTAAAAACCCAAAGGACGCTGTAAAAAATGAAAAACAAATTTTTTCCACCTTCAAGAGTCAGCATTCCTCGATGAAGAAGTTGAGAATTCACCTTAAACAGGTTAAAACCACCTGGGCACGGTAGAAGTTGGATTAGTTGGATTCCACCTTCAAGAGTCAGCATTCCTCGATGAAGAAGTTGAGAATTCACCTTAAACAGGTTAAAACCACCTGGGCACGGTAGAAGTTGGATTAGTTGGATATCTTTCCGACCCCAAAAAGTCGGCATTCCTCGAAAAAGACGTTGAAAATTCACCTGAAAAAGGTTAGAATCACCTGGACGTTGTAAAAGTTGGAAAACAAACTTTCCCGACCTTCAAGAGTCATTGTAAACTAAAAGACGTTGAAAATTCACCTGAAAAAGGTTAGAATCACCTGGACGTTGTAAAAGTTGGAAAACAAACTTTCCCGACCTTCAAGAGTCATTGTAAACTCACCTAAAAGAAGTTAAAACAGATGATTCCCCCCCCCCAAAAGACGGAAATGCCTAGTATATCTAAAAGTCAAGGTCAGCCGCCAGCGTTAGTCGCCAAATTGAAAACCGTACCTCGATCCGCAGCACTTTCCAAAGCTGCTTCCTCAGCTCTGTCTGCCTCTTATATAGTTTCCGTTTTTTATCAATAACTCATCAAATAATTGCATATAGAATCTGGAATTCAATACCAAAGATCTTTGATAATTGGCGAAGAACAGATTGGTACCTGTTTCCAGTAGTAAAAAATAGAATTGCTACCAGGATTGTGTACGTCAGTACGGCACTTTAAATCTTAAGAGATAAATGGCGAAGAACAGATTGGTACCTGTTTCCAGTAGTAAAAAATAGAATTGCTACCAGGATTGTGTACGTCAGTACGGCACTTTAAATCTTAAGAGATAAAGCCAAGAGCATCATAATTCTTAGCGCATTTGTGAGCAAAGCGAGTTCTGCTGATCAGAGGTGTTTCCAGTAGTAAAAAATAGAATTGCTACCAGGATTGTGTACGTCAGTACGGCACTTTAAATCTTAAGAGATAAAGCCAAGAGCATCATAATTCTCAGCGCATTTGTGAGCAAAGCGAGTTCTGCTGATCAGAGGCAAAAAGTGAATTAAAAAAAAAATAGCATCATAATTCTCAGCGCATTTGTGAGCAAAGCGAGTTCTGCTGATCAGAGGCAAAAAGTGAATTAAAAAAAAAAACATTTAAAAATCGTTTATAAAACACGTTTCTATACAAAATAAAGGATGAATGTTTTAATTATTTACGATAAATATTATAACAGATTTTGTTTTTCAATTGTGAAGAACAGATTGGTACCTGTTTCCAGTAGTAAAAAATAGAATTGCTACCAGGATTGTGTACGTCAGTACGGCACTTTAAATCTTAAGAGATAAAACCAAGAGCATCATAATTCTCAGCGCATTTGTGAGCAAAGCGAGTTCTGCTGATCAGAGGTAAAAAGTGAATTAAAAAAAAACCATATAAAAATCGTTTATAAAACACGTTTCTATACAAAATAAAGGATGAATGTTTTAATTATTTACGATAAATATTATAACAGATTTTGTTTTTCAATTGTTCTTAAAAATCGTTTATAAAACACGTTTCTATACAAAATAAAGGATGAATGTTTTAATTATTTACGATAAATATTATAACAGATTTTGTTTTTCAATTGTTCATAATCATGTAAATACTAAAAGTTCTTTGTTGATTAGCTGGATTAGTTGGATTAGTTGGATATCCTAGAGACATCTGGCTATTCCGGACACAAATGGCAGTTGGCGGGTAGATTGTTTTTAATGGGGCTACTATATAGATACCACAGCAATTGGATATCCTAGAGACATCTGGCTATTCCGGACACAAATGGCAGTTGGCGGGTAGATTGTTTTTAATGGGGCTACTATATAGATACCACAGCAATCAATATTTAACGTCTAATTTGAATGAAAAAAAAAAAAAGAAACATTTCTGTGAATTTGTTCGAGAGGTATACAAATTCTCAAGGTATTTTTGGATATCCTAGAGACATCTGGCTATTCCGGACACAAATGGCAGTTGGCGGGTAGATTGTTTTTAATGGGGCTACTATATAGATACCACAGCAATTCAATATTTAACGTCTAATTTGAATGAAACAAAAAAAGAAACATTTCTGTGAATTTGTTCGAGAGGTATACAAATTCTCAAGGTATTTTGCGAATGCTCAATAAATTAAGGAGATAATAAAAAAATGTAAAAAAAGAAACATTTCTGTGAATTTGTTCGAGAGGTATACAAATTCTCAAGGTATTTTGCGAATGCTCAATAAATTAAGGAGATAATAAAAAAATGTTACAAAATAAAATAATAGGAAATTGAATTTTCTACAAAAAATAACGTTATATTTTGCATTGTTTTCGTTCCAATTTGAAAAATAAGCATTTAATAAATTTGATAATTTTGCAATAAGTGTGGGATATAAAATAAAAATTCATTTAACCGTTTATGTAGGGAATTTAATTTTAAATCTCGAGTTATCACTAAATAAGTAAAGTATATTACAAGAATGACGGGAGAACATAGAAATTTAATTCGAATCAAACGGTGAACTGGCAATTTATGAAAAATTGAGCAATTTTTTGTTAAATAAGTGTACTCACAATTGTTAAACTTTAATGGAATTTTCTGTTTGCTTGTTTGTCCACCGAGTTATCGTAACAAAAAAGCCGTTATAGTCGCGTTAGCGGCAAAAACACCTCTGAAAACTCTTGACTTGATAGAAAAAAAAAAAAACGAGTGTGCTACTACAACCGCACTATAGAAGTGAAACTTCTTATAACACGCAATTCACTCTGACGCCTTTCACCAGTTTACTGCCCAATAATCCTACCCCTCCATTTTCTGTACCTAACGCGCCATAAGAAGTTTCACTTCAAAAAAAAGTGTTTTCAAGTGATTTTTCGAGAAATATATTGTAAATATTAATGCCAAAAACAACTAAACAACGTACAACCCCGTACTATGTATCACGGGGCTATGTTGCATAGGACCCATGTATTCTGGTGCCCTAGCGTCGCCACAACTGGGACTGTGCATTCGAAAGAATTGTAAAAAATAAATCGTTATAATGAATATAAAACAAACACATGAATAGTCAAACGTCCAAAACAAATTTGTACAGCAATTGGCGTCGAGTATAAAATTTATATCAAATAAAACGAGAATAATCAAATGGTTTGCACCAGGAGATGCGGGCGCGTGAAGCCGCCATTGACATGTTTCGATATTGTGCTTAGTACCAACGGGCTTGATCTCTTTTTATTCTTCCACAGATGCTCATTCAGCGTATAATCTGGCAAGTATTTTAATTTTTCAATCATGAAATCTTGCATTGCATTGGTACGGAAAAGAAAAAAATATATTGGGACAATAACGATTTCATTAATCCATTTAAATGTCATATTTTTAAATACTTTGGTACCTATAGAATTACCCTATTACAAACAATCTACCGGCCGATTGCCATTTGTGCCCAAAATAGCCGGATGTCTCACATGACAATCTTAAATACTTTGGTACCTATAGAATTACCCTATTACAAACAATCTACCGGCCGATTGCCATTTGTGCCCAAAATAGCCGGATGTCTCACATGACAATCGATATGCTAAGAAAATAATATTTTATTCCGATTACCGGGGTTAATAATTGATTTAAATATCAACTGGTATTCTTAATATTGATTATTATTGAAAAAATAATAATTTCATTAAGATATCCAACTAATCCTTACTTTGGTACCTATAGAATTACCCTATTACAAACAATCTACCGGCCGATTGCCATTTGTGCCCAAAATAGCCGGATGTCTCACATGACAATCGATATGCAATAGAAATATCGATTCAAACAATTGAGTATCGAGCTTTCACGTTTTTTTCCCAATTTTTGTTTTTTTAAATATGGCGAAAACCTGGTTGTTAGATAAGTATCTCTCTTAATACTTGATCGCTTGAAACAATTTTTATTTCGTGCTGTTCCCAATTTTTGTTTTTTTAAATATGGCGAAAACCTGGTTGTTAGATAAGTATCTCTCTTAATACTTGATCGCTTGAAACAATTTTTATTTCGTGCTGTATATGATAAAAATTGAAAAAAATAATTAAATAAAAACATTTAATTATTTTCATTTACTATTCATTCATAAAAAAAAAATTAATATGATAATCGATTGATATTTGTAAAATAATATTTTTTACTTTACGATAGATAGCGGAATAATGGAGCTTAATATTGAAAATTATGTCTTGGAATATTATTTTCTAGAATGTTAAAAAAAAAAGCTAACGCCACGCGGTGTTCCCAAGCGGTCACCCATCCAAGTACTGACCGCGCTCATTGGCGCTTAGCTTCCGTGATCGGACGAGAACGGGCGCATCAAGCGGTCACCCATCCAAGTACTGACCGCGCTCATTGGCGCTTAGCTTCCGTGATCGGACGAGAACGGGCGCACTCACCAAGATATGAGCGTTAGCTGATGGTAGAATATCTTTAACCTCAATATAAGCTGGAAATTCACAGACACTATCGGACGAGAACGGGCGCACTCACCAAGATATGAGCGTTAGCTGATGGTAGAATATCTTTAACCTCAATATAAGCTGGAAATTCACAGACACTCGTGAAAATTAAATGTAAATTTTTTCAAATTGATAAAAAAACATATCAGCCTGAAAATAACGCTGACCGCGCTCATTGGCGCTTAGCTTCCGTGATCGGACGAGAACGGGCGCACTCACCAAGATATGAGCGTTAGCTGTTGGTAGAATATCTTTAACCTCAATATAAGCTGGAAATTCACAGACACGCGTGAAAATTAAATGTAAATTTTTTCAAATTGATAAAAAAACATATCAGCCTGAAAATAACGCCTAGATTTTTTCTAAAAACTGGAAGCTTTTAAAATCGTGAAAATTAAATGTAAATTTTTTCAAATTGATAAAAAAACATATCAGCCTGAAAATAACGCCTAGATTTTTTCTAAAAACTGGAAGCTTTTAAAAACACAATTCGAATGTTTTGTTCTCGTCGCAATATATCATTGGATTATTATTATTAAAATGGTATTTGTAATTTTTTTTTTCGAACGAAATCAATTCTTAAATTTTCTACTATTATCGGAATAACTAACAACCTATCTCCGTAATTAAACACTTTAAATAGTCGAACGAAATCAATTCTTAAATTTTCTACTATTATCGGAATAACTAACAACCTATCTCCGTAATTAAACACTTTAAATAGTTCGAATTTTTCAATTTTAATTATTAAAAATCAAATTTAACTTTCATGTTACAAAATAAATAGTCTTTTTCTGAAAATTAATTAAACACTTTAAATAGTTCGAATTTTTCAATTTTAATTATTAAAAATCAAATTTAACTTTCATGTTACAAAATAAATAGTCTTTTTCTGAAAATAAACGACGTTTTTTCTATTTGGAAGAAACAAAATTGTCCCGGAAATTTTTAACTATTGATAATCGTTCTTTTAATTATTTCAACAGTCGTGAAATTTCAGATTTTTCAGGGATAATTTTCATAAAGTTTTCAATCATGGGCCTAATTTTTCAACTTTTGGTCACTACCCTGCATTTTAACCAATTTTTGTTGGGTTTTCAAAAAATTCCTTTTTGGCCAAATTCGCTATTTTAAATATTTTAAATACGTATATTTTTTCACTGTCAATTTTTCAATGAAATTTTTAATTCCAGTCTCATGAATTTTAGCATATTTAGCATATTTTTTACTTTCCTTGATTAAATACGTATATTTTTTCACTGTCAATTTTTCAATGAAATTTTTAATTCCAGTCTCATGAATTTTAGCATATTTAGCATATTTTTTACTTTCCTTGAATTTTTTTAGCCAATCTTAACTAAATCTTCAAAGATTTTCAGCAACTGTTAAATTTTTGGTAAATCGTTTGGAAAAATCTTCTTAAATTGTATTTTTGTTCAATTTTTAATTGTAAGTTTTTTTTTTCTATTTTTTGCTAGATTTTTACGTATATTTTTTCACTGTCAATTTTTCAATGAAATTTTTAATTCCAGTCTCATGAATTTTAGCATATTTAGCATATTTTTTACTTTCCTTGACTTTTTTTTAGCCAATCTTAACTAAATCTTCAAAGATTTTCAGCAACTGTCAAATTTTTGGTAAATCGTTTGGAAAAATCTTTTTAAATTGTATTTTTTTTTTTAGCCAATCTTAACTAAATCTTCAAAGATTTTCAGCAACTGTCAAATTTTTGGTAAATCGTTTGGAAAAATCTTTTTAAATTGTATTTTTGTTCAATTTTTAATTGTAAGTTTTTTTTTTCAAAGATTTTCAGCAACTGTCAAATTTTTGGTAAATCGTTTGGAAAAATCTTTTTAAATTGTATTTTTGTTCAATTTTTAATTGTAAGTTTTTTTTTCTATTTTTTGCTAGATTTTTTACTCCTTCGAAATTACAATCGATGGAATATTAGTTTTTAGAAGCTTTAAAGTAGTAATCTTTGCGATTTTTTTTTTCTATTTTTTGCTAGATTTTTTACTCCTTCGAAATTACAATCGATGGAATATTAGTTTTTAGAAGCTTTAAAGTAGTAATCTTTGCGATTTTTTGATCAATTTTGTTAAAAACTGTCCGAAATTTCGAAATTACAATCGATGGAATATTAGTTTTTAGAAGCTTTAAAGTAGTAATCTTTGCGATTTTTTGATCAATTTTGTTAAAAACTGTCCGAAATCATCCAATTTTTATTGAAATTTTTCATTACTTTTACTACGGTATTTTGGTCAATTTTCCAGCATTCTTAAATGGTAAATCAAATTTTTTACAATATTTCTGCGAATTGTTTGTCAATTTCTACATTTTGTAAGACCTTTTTTTTTTGGTCAATTTTCCAGCATTCTTAAATGGTAAATCAAATTTTTTACAATATTTCTGCGAATTGTTTGTCAATTTCTACATTTTGTAAGACCTTTTTAGAATTTTTCTCAAATTTTTCCATCAATTATCTTATAATTTATACGCTTCGTTTGACATTTCGATTAAGATTAAATTGTTAACAAAAGTTTCACAAATTCCCCAAAATCTATCAATATTTTTCCAATTTCGATACTTTTCCCTATTTTTTTTTTCGAATTTTTCGGATGATTTTCAACTTTCGAAGATTATCCAGATGAAAATCTGGAATCTACAGAATTTCTCTACAAGACATCAAATTCTTCACATAAATTCCATCTATTTTTAAACTTTATGAATTCCAAATTTAATCATTTTTAATATAGTCTTCACGAAAATTTCGGTTTCTCATTGGAAAAAGTGCTCGAAAAAGCATGAATCTATGTGGTATTCCTATCGTTTTTACTACAAAAGAACTTTAACCTTCAAATTTATCTCTCTCACAATACTTATCTATACCTTATCACTCTCACCACCCATTATCCACACATTCAAACCGCCCGCTCTATATCACCCTCCCACATTACAGCCTCATACAAAGGGTGTATTCGACTTGGACTCCTACGCGCTCGGAACGCCTACGCTTACACTTCAAACTCGAATTATTACATTTTTTTTTTGCCAAACTCCCATTTGCCAAATCACACGGAGAAACATACTCTCCCTTGTAGTTTGACAAATCTAATATGAACTCGGTTTATGGGTTTCCTTGAAGTTTAAATACGATAGAAACACAGTAACTCGCTGTCTACCTATGGTCATTTCGGAGAACCGCATTTTCACAGTGTTTCTCTCATCGACATTTCATTATGGTTAATTAATTGCGATTTGGCACATATAAGCAAAATGAACATAGCCATAATTTCTATTAGGTTGTGTTTGTCGGAATTTGATATTTCGCTTAAAAAATTTATAAATAACTTTAATAATAAATCAAATAATATACATTTATAAATTACATAATATATTTAACAATTTAATTTGACGTTTAACTATTAGTCCACTTGAAATTTAGTCATTAAATTGAAAATTTAATAATGAAGTTACAAGTTTAGAAATGAAATTAAAAATTTAGAAATTTATACAAATACTTGAGAACTGAATTTTTAGATTAATATCTGCCATGAGTCTAGAATTTTTATTATGTATATGGCATCACATTTATTCTGCACGATCTATGCGAAATAAAAATTCTCAAATTTTATAAACATTTATTTCATAATTATTGTATTAGACGGCGAGTTCGCTGCTGGAAATGACTGTACAAACGTAAATACTGACCGAAAGTGCGAATTTCAGATTCTACAACGGTTCACATTTAATATTACGTCGAACCATATACAGCAAAACAATATTAAATATTATGAAAATTGTTTTATTATTATTATTACTGTTATTATTATTAATCTTGTTGAGGTCATAGACCCAATACTACTCTTTTTGATCCACCGAGACTTTCTAAATTCTTTTCTCTCCTGAAAAAAATAAAGAAAAATAATAATAATGAAAAAAAAAATAATAATAATAATAATAATAATAATAGTGATGATAAATGAAAAATGCGACCGTGTAGGAGAAATGTTCATTTTTTCTCGAACTATTATAAATTCTTTTTCAACAAAACTACGACGAAGATAATGTTTACATGTATTGGTATGGTTGAGTAAAAACATTTTCTAGAAATTTTTATATGTATTGGTTAGTGATCCAGAAAAAAAAATGAGAAGTTGAAAATTCAAGGCATTGTCTAAAAACTGTATGTATTGGTTGAAATAGTAAAAAAAAATTTATACATTATCTTTCAATACAGCTCAAATTATGAACTTGAAAAAGAAAAAAAAAATTTTTTTTTCTCGATCAAGTGTATTTGACACAATCAAGCTATATGAAAGAATAAATATGTATTTATATTTGGGGCCTCGTCTAACCGACAAGACGAATCCCCAAGCCAAGGGCTGAGTCTTAGTCCTGGCGCTACAGAGGAGGTTCCGTATGCAAAATTTCATTTAGGATGTCGAAAGCTGGAACTAGGCTTAATCGAAAGAGTTTTTCACACTGATTAAGCACATATAAATTAAATTGGGATAGCGGTGGTACTTTTTGTTTAATTAACAATCAAAGTAAAAATATTAGATTTTTTTAATTTTAAAATTTTTTTCCCGTTAAACAAATAATTCTAAGCCTATTTTATTCTTTTAAGTTTTTCGATTAGGGCCACGGATTTCCTGATATCTTTAATTTTAGTTCGAAACCGCGGAAGAGCCGTGCGACCCTCGACTTTGACTCAGTTAACCAATTAATAAGGTC
>MVJL01001332.1:0-12563 GCA_002156465.1 Macrocentrus cingulum | reverse complement strand
CCCCCCCCCCCCCCCCCCCAAATTACTCATGTAAATATATTTGGGAAAAAAAAAAAATTTTTTTTATTACCTCGAATCGTGTCAGAAAAACGCCTCGGCATCGAGTTTATCCTAGTGGCGATAAGGCCATTAAAATAATTTATATTTCCAGGTACGTGGCGATATGTCATCCATTTCTCTCGCATACGATGTCCAAACTGTCCCGGGCGGTGAAGTACGTCGTTGTGATCTGGTTCCTGGCGCTCTGCCTAGCGATTCCACAAGCCATCCAGTTCGGAATTGTCTACTCAGCAGAAATGAATGGGACTGTGATACCGGACAGTGCCATGTGTTCAGTCAAGTGGGCGATAGTTGAACATGCTTTCGAGATATCTACTATTCTCTTCTTCGTCATGCCAATGACTGTCATCACTGTGCTCTATATTCTCATTGGAATCAAGCTCAGGCACTCGCGATTACTTACCACGGTCAAGAGAAATCCTGCCGGTTGTCTGAATCATGTTGATAGTGGCAGGTCAAGGGGACTCGCGCAGAGGAATGTCATCCGAATGTTGGGTAAGTTTTTTTTTCTTTTATTATTATTATTATTATTATTATTATTATTATTATTATTATTATTGACCTTTTCTTTCGATTTTATGGGTGGGTTTCCGTTATAAGGATGTTGTGCATGTTATTTACGATTCTGGTTTTGAGTTTATTGTTATTTGGCAATATTTCAAAGAATAAAAAAATGACAGAAAAAAATTATATGGTTCTAGAAATATTTATCAATGATTTTTTTTGTTGTTGTTATTTTTTTTTTTCAGTATTTAAAGATATTTCTAGAAATATTGAAAGTTAAAAATTTTTATTTTGAATTGAAAACATGAGCTAACAAAATGCAGTCATAGCACGTTAGACAGTAAAAAAATTTTGAAAATCACTAATATGATATAGTTTAATTATAGTTAAAATGTAATCTTTTTTTCAAATTTTTTTATAGTTATATTTTTTGTATTTTTTTTTTTATTTTATTCATGTATTATTGGTAAAAATATTTATTTTCATTACAATAGCAAAAAAATGAAATAAATGGACCCTCAGTCGATAAAAATAATAAGAAATAAGACAGAAAGAATAAAACTGTTAGGAGAAAAAAATAAAAAACAGAAAAAATTATTTCCACTTCAAATACTCTCATTCGGAAGAAAAATATCGTCGATGCAACGATTTTTTGATCGTATTGTTACAACAATACGCACTCAAAAAGTATATAGGTGTGGCCGGGAATTGCTGTAGTGGCGATATTTTGTTTCCATGATGAATTCAAAAAATTTAGAGATGGATCAGAAAAATTGTTTAATTTTTTAAGTGATTTTTGAATAGAATATAATTTTGTTAATAGAATGATTGTATTGATTGCGATTACAAAGAAAGTGAAATTTCAAGCTTGAAATGTCTATTTTTTAAATTTTCAATTTTTTAAAATGGCACTTGTATCATATCGTAAAAAATAACGCACAAAATTTTGTGTTCTTGATGTGTCGTGTCTCTGGGCTTGAAAAAATATTATCAAGCTTGGTTAATGATTGATTGACATGACCAGAGTCTTTATAGCTTTAATAATGCGTTGTTTTATTCATGAAAATACCATTATATGAACGAAATTATAGCTTTGCAAAACTCGTTATTTTATATATTTTTTAATAATAAAAAGGTAAAAATTTCTGGGGTTTTTTTTTTTTGCTCGAAATACTTTAAGTAAAATTTCTGTCACCCAGGGAAATCTCTTGAATTCCAAACTTCGTTTCAAAATCCTCCGATAAAAGTTAGAATAGACTTTAGTCATTTCTTACAAAAAAAAAGACTTGCCAATAGTTTTTTTTTTTTCAGTTGACCCAAAAAAATTTATAGTGTGAGAAAAAAACTAAAATTTAAAAATAAATAATTTAGAATACAAAATCATTCTTTAGATTATTTTTAAGTTTGACATTAATGAATTATTCTCAGATATCTGGATAATCTCTTTGAATTTTTGCGAAAATTTCTCTTTGACTCTGGTATTTTAACTTTTTTTCTTTACGATATTGATAAAAATATAACCTCAGCGTGTTGGATCGCATTTTTTAACGGATATTAAAGAGTGAGAAAACACGATTTGAAACGACAGTTTTATTTTAGATTTAACTCGCACTATCTACGCCGTAGCGCCGTGTCATAACGCGCTTGTTTGTTTTTTTTTTCTCAGCTGTGTTGGACATATTTAACCTAACCGCGCGACATCTGCAAGTCGTATCAAAACTATCTGCAATCATGTGTGCACTAATGATGCGTCAAATAAGTGTCACAGTGTAATCCAAACACTAAAAAAAAAAATTTGCAGACAATTGAAATCAAGATATTGATAATAATAAATCGGAGTTAGCTCTACAAAAACCGGTTGTTTCCGTCGTTGAATCTGATTCTAAAAAGGTCTCGCTAAATGCTTTATTGAGAGACGACTTTTACGGAGTGGAGGCGTGTTCTCTCGACAATTTATTGATCGAAAAATTTTGTGAATGTTTAAAAACACACTTAACGACGTCCTGAACGCAATTTAATTTTTTTTTTCCTGGATGACCAGTATGGAAATAATTCACTGTAGTTTATTTTCATGTATATAAAAATTATAATGCATTCAATTATGACTAAACTGTAAAAAAAAAATTTTTTTTTAGTCCAGCACATAAAATTTTTAAGTTACAAAATTTCCATGTAATGAAACATTGAAGTTATGATTCAAAAGTCAATTAATATTCATATTTTTTAATTAATTAAATTGCAAAAATTTAAGTTTTAGCAGATTCAGTCGTATTTTTGGATTATTTATTATTTTGTAATATTAATTTTTAATTATTACATTTTTAAAATAACCACAAATAAATAGTTAAATAAATAAATAAATAAATCTGAGAATTATCAGAAAACACTTTTTCAAAAATATCGTTTTTGTTTTTTTAGGGTATCAAATAATTTTTTAAAAAATATTTAAACAATTTCTAGAAAAAAAAAACACAATATTTTTTGCGTAAATAATCATTCTACCAAAAGTATTATTCTTAAAAATTCAAATTTCTCAAGAAAATTCAAATTCTTTCATTGGCTAATAGCAGTAAAATAAAAAAAAAATTAATTTATAAAAAATAAATTTAATTGATTTAGATATCAATATAAAAAAATTTATATTAAAAAAAAAACATGTGATGGGAGTAAGTAAGTTGAAAATTAATTTTAATATGACAGATAAATAAAAAATTTATCATTTTTACCACAGAAAAACCTGAAAAAAAGAAAAAAAAATTCGTACATCCATAATTCAAAGGGCGACACCGCCAATTTCAGTGATATCCTGTATTCTTGACGAAGGGTTGATCTAATTAATTCCCCTAAGAGACAACAGGACAGGTCAAGGGGACTTTTGTGGCGAAGAAAAACAAAAAAAAAACTTCAGCTGAATTAATTCGTTTACTCTTCGAAGATGAGCGAAAGCTGATTATTTACCCTGCTTGGGCTTTGGCAAGCGTTGAGATACTGCAAAATGAGCTTCCGGGAAACTAAACATGTATATATTGGCGATGGCGACGAAGCTGATGCTACAAGGCTTGTTTACTCGTCCGTTGGCCATGCGCTCGATCTGCGATTGCAATCAACCGGATGAGAACGCATCGACCTGTTTTAATCATTTTATTTTTTTCCCACCCGGAAATGAGGGCAGTAAACATTTTATATTTTCCATCTCATTCTCGTCGACATTTTTTTCGCGAAAATCCGCGTTCTTCCAGTTCATCTTAAAAACTTGCTAAATTTATATACGAACATTAAGCTGGACATAAGTTTCTAAGAATTACAGAACAAGGTGATTAGAAGAAATTATGAAAATCCTTGGTAAGAAACTTTAAATAATAATAACAATAATAAAAGTCGACAAAACACGATTGGGGTAAAAAAAGATTTTCTTAAATTCAAAAATCTGCAAATAATTTTTATTACAAAATTTTTTTTTCTTCATTGCCTAGATAGGCGCAAGTATAAGCCCTGCCCCAAAGTCGGGCTAACAGTTTATGCTATGGATGATAAAATAATAAATAATACACTTTTTTAAGAAATCATCAAATGAGTTATTTTTTTAATTTAAAGATAGTTTTTATTAATTTTCAAAATTTCTGTTTCGTAATTTCTAGGATTATAATAGTTTTATAGTGTTGTAATACAAATAAATTAAGGGCCTTCGAGCGCTAAGAGAAATAGCCAAAAAAACGCAAAAATTGTGCGTCATAAATACTCAATGAATAATGCGGATTTCGACTTACGTTTGAACGACATAGCTTCTAACATATCTCAGCTAGGAGATGAAGTAGTGTGAATACCGTCAAATATGTCAGATTGAAAATTTATATTTATTAATATTTTTCATTGTAATTGATAAAAACTCCCCAAAATACTCCATCTCCCTACTGAGACACGATAGAAGCCATATTATCCAAACATCGAGTACTTATATTCATGAAATGAAATTTTTACGTTTTTTCGACAATTTTTTTTAGCGCTCGAGAGCCCTCAATATAAAATACTTATTTATTTATTAATTATTTATTTGATATTGAATATTTCCGATTGACTTACCGGTTTGTATTGATGATCAAAAAATTGAATGCTTGAAAACTCGTATATACTTGACTCTTCATCACATGCGGAAGAGGAATAGGCGATGGGGCGTTTAGCGGCACGGCAGTAGATACGTCCGCGTCTGCCTATAGTATGCTGTCAGACAGTCGAACATAAAGCTCGTTTGTTTTGTAGCAGCACAAAGAAAAAATTTCCCCCAAGTTTTCGAACCCCAACTGATATCTTCATGCAACGGATGCGCACTAAAAAACACTCTTCCATACCTAAAATTTTTTTATTATAATATTCCAATAATTTAGTATTCATGTATAGGAAAAAAAGTTTTTATTATACCAATTCGTATGTTGTCGATCCAACTCAGGAACAGACAATACCAGGACCGAAAACTCGTAATTTTGAACTAAAAATGATATCAATGTTCGTTTATATAAAAACTTTTTAAAATACTTTACTGTTGATTTTTTAAAAAAAAAGTAAAATTTCTTCAGCAATTATTTTTAAGTCATGATCTTTGATATCATTTTTTATTTTATTTTATGTTTTTAAATTTGGATTTGAACAATTGCGAGATGTAAGTGTGGTATATTTAAAGACAGTGGATATTTTCAAAGAAGCCGAAATACATTTTTTTTTTTCATGTCCCCAGGGCGTTGTAGGGAATCTGTGTCACTATACCCTCATTCCTCACTTCGAGTAATGAGATTGTGTTTACATATATATATTCCATATAGTGTCACCTCTTTCTACTGATTTATGAAGTCTTTATATATACGTCTCGCATCTCTTTTTGGAACCTACGCAGAAAATAACTTACTTTGACACGAGTTAAGTTTCTTCGTAATACTTCCAGTAGCTAGTATCTAATCAAACAGAACCGGAACGCACCAATAGGAAGCCACACATTTTTATTATTTCCCACATGTGGTTAGTGATCTATTATTACTATATTATTTCCGGGTTCATGCCCTCGAAAATTAAATTAATACTCTATTATTATATCTCACTGAAAGACCTATAAACTATAATTTCTAGAAAAAACAAATAAATTAATAAAATTAAATGTTTTATTGATTTTTCTAATAAAATTTATTTTCAACTGTCACGTGTTCTCTCAAATAAATTAATAAAATTAAATGTTTTATTGATTTTTCTAATAAAATTTATTTTCAACTGTCACGTGTTCTCATGCTCTCATTAAATCATGAATTTTATTAGGAGATTAAGAAGTATATACTTAGTAGGTATTAAGTGAATAATCGGAAGAATATGGACTTTAAATGGTTGAGCGAAAGGATGCTGAGATCGCACTTTTTCTCGAGAAGAAAACGGCCTTGTAGGTATTAAGTGAATAATCGGAAGAATATGGACTTTAAATGGTTGAGCGAAAGGATGCTGAGATCGCACTTTTTCTCGAGAAGAAAACGGCCTCTACTTCCTGATTTTGGCCTGAAAATGATCTATATAGACCGCGTATTTTTCTGTATGCGGCAGAAGGTGTCTGAAGTTCCAATGGTTCTATCCGGAAATGATTACCTTGAGCTTTAAACAATCTCGACAGTTCAATCCAGGAATTGTTTGAGAGTCTCAAGATAGTGGACTGCCGATCTTTGAAGAAGCGTAGACGGTTCTATCCTTGGGCGACGCCTGAGAGTTAACCTTTCCCTCGAAATTACACAAATTTCACCATTAAAACTCTATACAGTATGAATAGAACGATAAAAGTAATTGTTTCAAACCATTTTATATTTGTATTCCGTTTAAAATATGTCTTTCTAAATAAATGATGTTAATTAAATTACACGCTGATTGGCTGATAGAGTCCTACATCTCGATTGTGATTTAACCCTTCGAGCACACACTGGGTCATCTGGACTCATACACTGACTTTGATCGAATGTAACACTCAACCATTTGAGAAAATGATAAGACTATTGATTGGCGGAGATAATTTAAACTATTGACTGTAAATTTCGACAATTGTTGTAGCGTGATGAGTTATCAGATTTGTTTGACAAAAGATTGAAGTCACAGCTGATTTTCAACGCCGTAGAAATCGCGTCTATTAGCACGTAAAATAAATACTCTCGATTGAGATAAATTAGATGACTAATTTTTTTATTTATTCAATGTATTTCGAGAGAACTCACGTAAATTTTCAGCAAGAAATGTTAAAAATCTAAAAAATTGCAATTTTTTGATAAAATTCGATTGTTTAAATAAATATTTTCATCGTGGATTTTTTTGTTGTGTTAAAGATTTTAATAACCTCTTTAATATTGATGAACTATTTAAACACAATTTAAAGAATATCTTTTAATTTTTTCAAACTAATTGGTAGAGTAGTTGTAGAGTTCTACGCAATTCGCTACAGTGAAGCGTCAAATTGACCCAGAGTGTAGGAGACGTCGAAAAAAATAGGTGTCTACTCGAAGGGTTAAATATAATGAATATTACCCTAATTACATCCCTAGGACACAACTATCAACTATGTTTTGGATCATTAATTGTGATTTTAAAAAACTTTTCAGTTTCAAAAATTAAAAAAAAAAAATTTCTCCACGTGATTTCAAAATAAAAAATAAAAAATCTAACTGAATCCTTTTTTAAATAATTTATTTTTTAAAAATAAAAATTTATAAAATAAATTGTTTACACGGTAAAAAATTATTTTGCTATTTTAAATGAAATTATCTTCAAGGCCATCTAAAGATAGACAATTTTTTCAATTAAACTTTTTTTTAGTATCAACTGCGTAAAAGGTCCTCTAAAAAAATTTTCAAGCTTGCATCTTTATCAAGATATATCAACATAACATAATCGTCAGACTGCAAAGAGAACAAGATCGTTGACAAGGTATTACGTACACTACTAGAGTTATTCTGCAACTTCACTCCTGAGAACAATACACATTCATAATCGAAACAATTCGAGCGTACTCGATGAACGCTCACTTATAATCGATCGATGACGAGCCGAACATGGAGATTGAACAGTCAGAGTAACTCACTCACGCGCACCCTCTGGCTTATGAGAGATGGCATCGCACGTGCCTTCCAATCTTGCGTATCCAACTAAATTCAATCTCCGGGCCTGTCTATACCGTGTACACTCTGCTGGTTGCAAACATGCAATGTAGGATAAAGTGGGGATTTCAAACTATTTGAATGGTGGAAATGAAAGTGGAAAGGATATTCCAATGATGGGAAAAGTCGAAACTAATAAAAAAATATCAGCCTGATGGTATGAAATCAATGAGATTTTTTTAGATAATTAATAGTATATTTTGTACCAAGGGCGTAAAGAAGGCTATTTCGTAACAAGTTGCTCCGAGGGCGAGAAAAGTGACCCATTTCGATAGCCTTTGCCAGGCGTGATGTGGCTTATCTTTTTGTCACTGGCATTTTAGTTTGGCATCAGCGGGTGTAAAATCAAAATTTACGCCCTCGGGCGGAAAATTTTATTTCACGCCCTGAGGTCAAAGCTGAAATGCCTTAAAAAGCCTTGTTAGCCCTTAAACTATGTTTTATATATAATAGAATAAAAGTTGCAAAAAAAGGTTTCAACAATGTTGACAGTAGTCAAACTGGATTCGCAGCCAAAAACTGACAAGACGGATAAAAATCGTCTTTTTGAGGCTGATAGAGTCAAAATTGTGTATATTTTCGTCATTTAGTCCGTTAAGTGTACGGTAAATATTTTTATCTATTTATAAAAAATGAGTTATTGTGACATTTCACTTGCGTCGTTAAAAATACTATAAAATATTTATAACTGTTGTTTTAACTCTGAAAACGTATTTAGCACTGAATTAAACCACTCATAATAATAAATGGTTATTTTTTTATTGTTAAAAAGTAAATAACAAATAGAATAAAATGAAATGGTAAATAAAAAAATTCTTAACGAACGGTTTCTCGTAATAAAATTGAAAAAAAAAAAAAAACGTATTTTGATTACCCCATTAACTCACACGAAGCAACAGCTATCGAATTTCTAATGCAATAAAAGTCCATTAAAGTTTTTTTTTCATGTCTGTTTCAGTGGCCGTTGTAGTGGCATTCTTTATTTGTTGGGCGCCATTTCATGCACAAAGACTCCTGGCTGTCTACGCTCAAAGCACCCACGATGCACCTCACGACCTCCTCGTAACAGTCTACACAGTGCTGACATACATCTCGGGAATATTTTACTACGTCTCGACAACGGTGAATCCGTTGTTGTACAACATCATGTCAAACAAGTTTCGCGAGGCCTTCAAGGTTAGTATGCGAGGGAGCACTCGTTTAAACAGATGAAATTGATAAATTAATAATTAATTGATAGAGCTTTTGGTATAGACAATGCTGGCCGAGCACTGTAGAGGACGAAGGTCGTTGCAAAATAAATACCCCCATCGCCAAACGTACAGCAGTCTGTGTCGTCATCCAAAAACAATCAGGCAGCAGTCTGCGTCCTCAGCGAGTGACGATACTCAACAATTAGCCGTGAAGCAGGCTCTTATGAAAAACATTGAGACAAGAATATCTACAGATTCCACTGACAGGACTCGGTCTACTCTGATTTCACAATCGAATTTTCTCACCTTCCCTGCTGGAGATCTCAATGAAGCTTGCAACAATAATGGCGAAGTATTGCAAGCCATGAACAAGAATATGAGCGCCAATCAAAACCATATTAAATCGGTTACAATAGGTAATTATTTTTTTTTTTCAACCAAACTTTCTCATTTTTTGATTGTTGAAATTTTAGGATGTAAAGAGAGGGCAGGGGAAAGGGTTAAATGGAAACTTTATTAAGAATTTTGGACAGAATATAAGAATTGTTTGAAGAAAATTTTAGAAAATTAGAATTATTAAAAAAAAAAGCTAAAAAGTTGTTTTTTCTTGAAAAAATGAATTTCTGATTAATCAGAAAATATGCACATAGTTTCGATGAAACTTATTGAGAGCTAAATTTGCAATAATTTCAAAAAACACATTTGAAAGCTCTATATTGGTAAAAACTTGAAAAAGCTCGTTAAAATTTTGTTGCATATAAATAAACTTAAATCTTAAACTCTCAAATTGGTCGAATTGTAGGTTTGTATAGAAAAAATTCAAAATACTGTAAAAAAGCTCTACAAAAATTTTGCAATGTTTTACAAATGAAAATAATAAAAATTAAACACTTAAAAAAAGCTTTTAAAGAAATATAGTTAACCTTGTTTTTGAATATGATCTATAATCATGTTATAAGAAAATATATAATCTTAAAAAATTAAATAATAAGTGAAAATTCAAAAATTGTAAAAATACTTGGAATATTTTTTTCTCCTGACTTATTAACATACGCAGAATTTCGATTGAATTTAAAGGTTAAATTAAGGCTATTTTAAGACTTTTTCGTAAGCTAAGTTCACAAAACTTTAAAAAAGTTCATTTTTTTAGGTCCATTACTCGTTAGAATTTTTTAGTGTATAAAACTTGAAATGAATGCTCCCAGACAGTTCAAATAATTCATGAAAAATATAAGTAAACCGTAAAAGCTTCAAAATTTTTTCATAAAGTTTATTCTTGTCATTTGATGCAAAATTTATTGCAGTTTTTTAAGAATGCAATTATTAAAATTGAATAATTCAAAAAAGCTCTCTTAAAAACAAGTGGAAAAAACCGTTCGAAAAATAGTGCATAAAAATTCGAAAATTCATAAAAGCTCGTGAAACATTTTTTGTTCATTCAATATGTTAAATGTCGGTGTAAAATTATTTTAAATAAATTGATTTTTTAGGTCTTCTCGCTGAACGCTTACGATCTGGGACAAAAGAGCTTTTCTCAGTGCACCAACAGCCTCGAGATACCATTACAAACTTTAAAGCTGAAAAGCCGCTGAGTCTACAGCCACGTCTTCAGAGTCACTTGAGCATCGAAAGCGCGAATACAATCAGCGACTCGAGCTTGCAAGACTTGGATAACAGTGAATTCACCGGGTCGGAGCTTGCGCAGTACGTGGGAGAGCTCAATGACGTCATTTAAGAGTTATTAAAAATAAAATAATAGAGACTTCTCAATGAGAAAAAGGATATAACAGATTTTTCGTAATCGATTAATTAATCAATCAGTTTTTTGTATTACAAGTGACGGATGGTTTTGGCTTTGAAAATGTGCCACAATTTTGATGCTTAATTATAATTAAGAACTATAAATATTATTTTCTTACATGGACCTGTGATGTGATATATCTAACTAAAAATCAAAATTAATTATTAATTAATTTAAAAAAATTCCAAAGATAAAGATTTAATTTTTTAAAGCTTTAAAGCTTTTCAAAATACACGTTCTCAAAAACTTGAAAATCGGATCAGTAAAACTCTATAAGTATCTATAGACAAATTCATACATTCTCTTTTATCTTAAATGATATACCGTTTAAAAGCATGAAAGCTTTCAAAAGTTGCAAAATTTGAAAAAGCTTCCATTCTTACGTTTTTGGAAATTTTAAAAAATTCGTTTTTAGAGAGTAACTTTTCCAAAAATAAGTTTTTAAAATTTAGAGCTTTTTAAAATATTCATTTAACTGAATAAAAGATCATACAAATTATTTGAAAAAAATTTAAAGAATTTTTCAAAATATAAAAGTTCTTGAAAAGATTTTTTGAATGTAAATAATATATAATCATTTCATTTTTTAAAAAAATAAAAGCTTTGTGAAAATTTGGTTTTATATAAAGAAAAAGTTAAAAAAAAAAAAAAACCAGAAACTTCTAAAAATTGAGCTTATATTCTGTGCAAGCTCTTGAAAAATTGATCTTTTTAAAAAATCATGAGCATAAAATTTTTTTAACAAGTTTTAAAGCTTGAAATAAAAAAAATTGAGC
Source organism: Macrocentrus cingulum (assembly GCA_002156465.1). Taxonomy (NCBI): domain Eukaryota; kingdom Metazoa; phylum Arthropoda; class Insecta; order Hymenoptera; family Braconidae; genus Macrocentrus; species Macrocentrus cingulum. Next base: position 1,063 of record MVJL01001332.1, on the reverse strand, counting down.
TGCAAAAAATAATTATTGCAACTTGACTGTATAAATTATTTTCCATTTCCATCCTAAAACACCTTGAAACATTTACCAACCTACGCATTCAAATTAGCAAGACTGGCTAGACTATATAACGGCCGTCTGACGTGATAGTTAAGCTGAAAGAGATGAAATACCGTCTTTAGTATGCATAACAAAGGTGGGAATAAAATATTGCGTTTCTTCTATGAAGAAATTATTCCACGACTGAAATTTATTCCAAATGGGAGGCCATTTACCTCGAAACATCTTTTCCGAGCTTTTGCTTTTGCTTTCGATCCACTTTCCGCCACTATCCCAACGCACCTGCGAAAAGTAATCGCGGTAGTTCAGGTGATCGATGCGTGTGAAGTTGAAGAGCGATGCGGTTTTCTAACCGCAATACAACGAAACTTGATCTTACTTTTTTCCCATCAATTTCTCGCACTTACGGGCCCTAGTAGCCAACTCTAATCGTCCAATCGATCACCAGGCTTCATCAATTTACAATATTGGCTATTCTAAGGGTCATGTGATGATCGTGGTACTTGGGGTTTCTATCCCAATTGATCTATTCCTATTTTTTCTGGATGTGCGAAGCCATCACCGCATAATTTATCAACCAAAACAATTTTTTAATGCTTACTTGGGGTTTCTATCCCAATTGATCTATTCCTATTTTTTCTGGATGTGCGAAGCCATCACCGCATAATTTATCAACCAAAACAATTTTTTAATGCACTGATAGAAAATAATGGTGCTGAGTGCCATACTCGTATAGCATTTTGGGTGCATACCCGAATTATGTGAAATTCCACTATATATTTGGGCAATATTCATTGGGCAATATTCACCATACGCATAGCTGAAAATGCTACACGTATGGCTCATTCTCTCATACTCATAGTATGGTACATAATACTACACATTTGGTAATCACTACACATTTGGTAATCGTTACTATACTAGCAAGACACACGTCGTATACGTATAGCAATACGCCGCATGAGTGTATAGCGACACATCGCATACGTATAGCGATACGTAGCATACGTATAGG
>MVJL01001329.1:0-23730 GCA_002156465.1 Macrocentrus cingulum | reverse complement strand
AATCTAATAAATTACTGTAACAAGTTTTAATTACTGCCTGGACAGAGTCTTCAATAGTTGCCAAAGGAGCTGGTAGCTTATTGGAGCGTCCCACGTAGTTATTATTATTTTATGCAGTGATTTATCTCAACTGTACGCTTATTAATATATATTGATTCTGTTTATGTGAAGAAAATCGTATACGAAATTGATATATGTTAATTTGAGTGCAGAAAATCAATTTGTCTCATCAAATTTCTCATTTCCACTGGGAATCTTTAGTAAAAGGCGATAAAATTTATGTTTTTGTTGAAGGTGAACAATAGGAAATATTATTAATTATATATTTAGTGTATTATTAATAATATTTTCTCATACTAATTAATTATTCTGCTTTTTATTAGGAAAATGTACTATAAAACTGGAGAAGCAAGTCTGAGGAAGGCTATAAGAGATGAATTATGTATGTATGATGTTGAAAACTGAGTTTAAGTGAATTTTTGTATCATTTACAATATTTATTTAATAATTTTTTTCCACTCAATAAGTCTGACTAATTAATACTGCTCTGCTTTCTGTTCACAGGATTCAATTAATTTGTCTCTTTTTCTGTTTACAGGATTTAATTAATTATTTGGTTTTTATGTTTACAGGCTCACCATATTTATTACATGTGTTTTACACATAATAAAGCGATAAAATTACTGATATATTTCTGCTTTATGTGCGTAGATTACATATCGCTGGGTTACATTTTATGCTATCTCTGTTTGAAGCTTTTCCAGAGAGTAAAATTTTCAGTAAATATTCATTTAACACTCTGTTTGAAGTTACTCCAGAGTTTACAATTTTTTTAAGCATTTAAAATGATCTATTTGTCGTTTTACACTGTGTTTGATGTTAATCCAGAGTTGAACGAGCGGTAAACTATACCAAAAAACTCTATTTTACAATTTTTCACTCTGTTTGAAGTTACTCCAGAGTTTACAATTTTTTTAAAGCATTTAAAATGATCTATTTGTCGTTTTACACTGTGTTTGATGCTATTCCAGAGTTGAACGCGCGGTAAATTATACAAACAACCCTATTTTACAATTTTTCACTCTGTTTGAAGTTACTCCAGAGCTTATAATATTTTTTTCTTGCTCTAAAATGACCCATTTGTCATTCAACACTCTGTTTGGTGGTATTCCCGAGTTACATGCGCTTTACAATTTACTTTCTGACAACATTTCACTCTATTTGATGATTTTCCAGAGTTAAAACTTTTTTTTGTGGGTTAAAAAACCATTAAATCACTATTTTTAAGCTCTGTTTGAAGCTATTCCAAAGACAAAAAAAAACTTTTACAAGTCTGCTCTCCGTCTGAAGGCATTCCAGAGGCAGCAGCCAAATTTTCAGCTCTGTTTGATGCGATTCCAGAGTTCAAATCGCTCGCATTTTACATATTTTCGCGATTTACAATTTTACACTCTGTTTGAAGACATTCCAGAAGCAATCAATCGGTTTTAAACAGTGTTTTGTGGTGTTCAAGTGTCAATTTAAGTAAAAGTAAATGTATTCCCAACCCAACCCTATCCCTTTTCCTTCCTCTCCCGATGGACGATTAATCACCTACCACCTATACGTGGTGTCCATCGTCTGATTGCACTTATACTTCCCAAGCCAATTGCTGCTTTACGGGAAATTATAATTTCAATTAGCTAAGCGTAGGTGAACCTTTAACAAATACAATTTTTACAAAGACCTATCACATTCATTGTATACACATGATTAAATCCACACCAATCAACAAAAAAGAGAACATACTAATCATACGGATAAACCATTACATTCTTTCACTCAATCTGGTCGACTTGACGCTGAGTTGACTGCATCTAAAACAAAAAAAACACAAGCAGGTAATAAATTATATAAAAAATACAAAATAAACAGACATACCTCGATACAATGATCTAAAACAATTTGGGCACTCATTTCAGGCTGAAAAACCGATTCATGGATGACACAGTGCAATTTCCAAGTGCTACCAATCTCGGCATCAGGAGCCAGGGTGACTTTCAACAAGTCCGCAATTGTCTCAAAAGTCGTCTGCAGGATCACGCCATTGGTTTCCCCTGGTTGCTATCACCAGAGTCAACGAGTGGACGAGCTAGAAATATGCAGATAAGTGTCAATACTTGAACAATTAATTGTTAAAAAATTAAAAAGGTATGCTTGAGTGATTTACGCAGTGCCCTCGTTGTTCTAGGCCAGTGTCAAGGGTCCTTGATCCCGGTGAGATGCTTGAGCGAGTGGTGGAGCTCGTATTGGAGGACTGCCCAGCAGCTTTAGGACCTCTCGGATGTAGTCAGGATGCAGCTGATAATATTTTAACATCAAAAACAATACACAAATTCTGGCATTCATCACGTGATCCAGAATTTTATTAGACAAGTCCCAGAGAGTCTACTAATTGTAACAATCAGTTGTTGCGCAGGAAAATTTTTTTTATTTATCGTATCACGACAGTGCTCTTCGTTCCACACATTATTTAATTCACTTGCACAAATTATCCGAGCAATTTTCACCTCAGATTAATCATGTACACACACAAAAATGACAAAAACACTCGACAATATTTGTTGTAGACATAACCTCACTCCTCCGTGACTCTAGACGGTTGTACAGTGTATACCGTCGTCCGTGCGATTATGTTATGAGCGCGCATGCGAGCGACAGAGCTGTTTAGCCTGCGTGTCTCGCATCTGTCATGGATTCTAATGATCATTCGCGAGTTCACCCACACTTGAAAATATTCACCTTTTTTTGTGAAAACACCATTGGACCTGTCGTGTTGTAATGGTCAACGGGCGCGTAGTAGTACAAAGGTGTTGATCGTGTGTAGTTTTCCGAGTTTTAGTGGCTAAAGTCACAGAATTTGTGATTGGAAAAATGAGCCTGCTTGGCAAGGGTTCACCTGTCATCCGAGGGAGACAAGAATCAGTAAGTACAGCAACAAATAGAGCCCGGAAAAAATTCGAAAATGCCGGTGCCCTCATGCATAACCTCAATAAAAAAAAATTACACTCAAATCTCAAGCAATTTATCTTCATATATCGGCCCACTGACGTCACGATGTGCATGCCTGGCAAATGTTTGATAGGAAAAGATAAATAAACAGAGCGAATAGTTAAGTGTGTGTGCCATAAATACACGGACTGATGCTATCTTCAATGTGAAATATTAATTGTACATTTTCCAACTATCGACAAGTGATATTAAATTGATATATATGTGCACGCAGTCAATAGGCCTTTTTTACGGGTCTTTCTATTTTTATAATATGATGGTATAGTCCGACAGAGACAACCGTTATATTTCTAGAATTTTAAGTATTTTACTCGCAAAGATACGATGAGTAATAGAGAAGACCTCTGTTGCTCGCTCAAAATACCATTGGCATTACCGAGTATCATCTTTATTGACCTCTCAATAGGTACACCTGGCTTTCACTGTATTTCCCGTGCTCACAGAGGTCAGCGAACTGCCTGACAATATACTGTGAGGTATTTTTCAATTATCATCGCTTTTAAAAATAATTTATTAGCTGGTTATATGGTGGTTATAAACATAGCAAAATCGTACAGTAGACAAAGACTTGGAGAAAAATATTTTTTGGCTCTTGCCAACAAAATGTGATAGGCAATTTCGATGGATATAGAGAGATAGTGTATCTCTTCCTTGGCTAGCCGTTATCGTCAAACACTTATCACGGCTTTCCTGAACCTTTTGCTAATAGGTCTATAAAGTGTGTATATGTGTGTGTGTGTGCATGGAAAATCCATTTCCCTGGGCGAAATATATATAAAAATAGAGGGCAACATGTAATAAAATACTGAGCGAATTCCTGTCGTATAAAAGGGTGCATATATGTCGTGCATACGTATATACAAAGCCTTACCGAATTCTTTTATCACCGGCACTATAACACACAGTACTAGCTTGTATATAGACTATAGCAGTTTTATCTTTATTTTATATTGTCTATTTTTTAGTTATACAATAGATTGTATGTCGCGTCAGTCGTTTGAGTATATGAGCTGGTGCTATTATTTCTGCGGAATATATAATAGCTGTGAGGCTTTATTGCGCCAGGTGTCCAATAGACAAATTAATGACTTTTTCGGTAGCTTCTCATGTTTACAGACTGTGACTTACATTAGGAATTCTATTGGTCAATTTAATTCGCACGATATATATACGTTGGAAGCCTCGTTTTTCTAATCCTATATCCAAAGTAATCTTGTTTGCTACTTCCATGCACATCAGTCATTTATTTATTGTATTAAAGGTGGATAAAATTTCAGACTTACTCTTATGCTCTGTATAATTTCTTCGGGTATGAATTAATCAAAGTTAAAAAATTTATTATGTTCAGACAAATTAAAAAATAATTTTATAAAGTTGGAAAAACACTTTTTTTTTTGTTAGATATTTGACAAAATTTAATAATTATTAAATATTTAGTTGTGATATAAGATTTTTTTGTTGATAAAAAATTGTTTTCTTCATGATTTCGTCGCTTTATATCGAAAACAATTGAAATTTGATGTTTAAATAATTAAATATGGCAGATTTAAAAATCATGTTTAAATAATTTTAATTGATAATTTTTTTTCTCGAATTTTTTTGTACAAGGTCAGGCAAAATTATAAGGGGAAAAATTGTTGGAGAACCTAAAAAATCGAGTAGAATGTTTTTTTTTTTTTTTTCGATAGTGTTAACTATAAGTATTAGCTATTTAGGTATAATTGAAACTAAAAATTTATGCGAAACCCATAGTCCATTTTCGCTAATTATTTCTAATTAAAAGGGCATGATCGATGAATTTTTATTTATAATTACTATAAATATATTTTTTTTCTATTTACGACATTTAAATCTTCATTTAAAAAATTTCTATTCAAAAATAGTGTGTTTTATTGTTTCACTATGTATTATTTAAATATTTTTTTATTTTTCGTACTGTCTAAAAAAATGGGAGAAAAAAATTGGAGAAAAATAGAGTTGAAAATCCGTAAAGTCGAGTAAAATCTTTTTTTAACATTTTTTTCCTCAGTTTTTTTTTTTTTTTTTTGTAAAACCTCATACGAGGTATTTTTAATTTTACAAATATTTATGATGACTCTATTAATCTGCTAAAAATACCTAGCCATTTACAGTCAGTATTTTTCTTTCTGCCATAAACATTTTCAAGTCATGAAAATAAACATTTGAGTGAGTTTTCTATTTTTGCTCGCCGAAGGTATTATAATCGAATGAAATCGTTTTTTTTTTCCCTGTTTGACGGGTATAATGACGAATATATAGAGCATATCGTGGAATGAGGAAGAAAGTTCCGGTGCGAACAAGACAAAAGTGGTATCATCGCGAGCAGCACGACGCGATGGCGTGCACATATTTTCTGTCGGCACATCACGGCCGCCCGTTGAATTGATCAAACAGTTGCGGATTTAGATGCGCCCTCGACGCTTCTGTGCCACACGCTAAGGAAAAAAACGAAAAATAAATAAATAAATAAACGAAAAAAAAAATTCTTACAACAGAGAGATGTTGCTTGGGCGTGCACAGGAGAGAAACAGATCGAACGAGTGCGTCGCCTTTGCGTCTCTGTTTCGCTGCACGTGTCGCGGTAATAATAGCAACGATACGTGCATTCAGAGACGCCGAAGGATACATGCACAATACGTGCCAGTATTTTCGAATGTCGTGTGAGCTTCCATATTTTCATTCGCCTCTTTGCATTGGGAATAGCACCTCGCAGGTCATTTTTTCAAGTTGGAAAAAAATTTTTTCCAACTAATTGCATTGTATTTATTTATTTATTTTTTGGCATTCATAAAGCGGAGGATTTTTTGAGGGATTTAATTGACTAGGGGAAAAAAAAACGGATTTTTTCTTCTGTGGCATTGTCTTTTTTTGCGGGTTGGTTATTGTGACGTAATTCTGTCAATTTTTCGAAGCAGAGGTTGATTGTATATAGAAAGAGTTGAGAATTGCTACAGATATACGGACGAGATATACAGCTCCCAATTGGGAGAGTTTAAAGAGCAGATTGTGTGCTATTATGAATGTCGTTAACCTCGGCTCACAGTCAACACACGATGCTATGAACACAGTTAATCATCAATTAGCAACACTTGGATAAATTTTTCTAACTCGATTGCGTAATTAAACTGCCAGTTGACAAATTAACTTCGATTACCGTCGGGTCAACACATTTTACGTCATCCGCTGCGCAAAGCGTATAAATATGTGTGGGAATAATCGTCCGTTATGCATAACAATGAAGAAAAAAAACTTGCATCAAATTATTAACGAAATTTTCACAAATTTTTCATTTTTTAATTTATTTTCAAAAAATTCAGTTGACAAAAATTACAATTTTTTTCAATTATACTTAATAGTAATTTTTTGAAATAATTAAATTTTTAACAATTCTTAAAGCTTTCTTGCGATATTGTATTTTTTAAAAAACAAAAATGGTTAAAATTATTTTATTTTTATTTAAAGAATATTTTATGATAATTATTTGGAAAGCGTCCATTTTATTTTTGGCCATAGAAAATCGAAAAATTGACATTTTGAAAAGTTTTTTCTTTATTTTTGTTCGTTTTTGCGGCGCATTTGTGAAAAAAAAAAATATATATATAGAATGATCCTGAAAAATCGAAATTTCGGCAAAATATAAAAATTATTTTTGTTTTTCGACAAAATTTCGGTTGGATCATTTTTTGAGGTAATTAATTTTTTTTTTTTTTTGAAAAATACGAAAAAATGAATTTTTCTTTAAAATTACACACGTTGTATGTTTATATATGTATAGCTGTGAATATTAAATTCACGTGAAAAACGTCGAAGACAATGTTACTGTGTAAACTAGTTATACCACAACTCCTGACGAGCCACTTTCCCAAATGTATACCCTCGAGCATATGGAGGGTTGCCGCGATAAACGAGGTCAGAGCTTGCTCTATATGTACACTGCATAACTCCCAGGTTGTATTCATCATATACATGTCCAGAACGCATATATAGGATGAATGGAGAGCTCGAATCATATTCAAGGGAGGATAAATAGTCAGTCAAACGCCTGCCAACCAATGAAATTTCAATTTCTCATATGTATGAGACGTAAACACACGCTAGTTCAATAAAAACAGCTGACGCATCCCTGTCTGCGGTGTATTCAATTTTTTTTTCCACTGGAAAACTTTTTTTTCCAACATTTGAGATTAAAGTTGCACACATTCCGTGGTCTGCACACTCGTCTCGAGCCTCGGCCCTGAATTGGCGGTTGAAGTTCTTCGCGGAATCCGCGAAAATGCCATTAAATACTTGCACTTGTATTCAGTATACTTAGTGCACTTATCTGCGGCTTAATTCCCCAGTAATAAATAGCCATTCAATTTTTTGTCCCCGTTGGATATATGTTTAATCCGTCAGCCAAATTCTCAATGATAAACTGTCGATTTTGAAAATTTATCGATCACGTCAGTCGAGATAAAGATAAATTTTTTCGAAAGTTTTCCCAATGGAAAACCCGTGATTCATTGTGGCTCAGGGTGATCCTGCATACCAAAAATGCTTTGGGGGTGATAACAGGCAGTTGATAAATTCGGCTTGAAAAAAAACGACAATTGACCGTGTTCTGTGTATAGAATAAAATTTTTAAATTCAGTCAAAACAGCAATTTTTAGACATATTTTTGATTTTTTACGTTAATTTTCGTTTTTTTACATTTTTTCAACATGCGATTTTAAAAAGTCTTAATTTTTTTGAATAGAATAAAATACATTTGCTGGATTTTATAGCACAAATTTTGATAAAAATATTACAATTAATCAATAATATTATTGATAAATGATATTTTACTAATTTTATTTTCGAGTGCAGAAGTATTGAGATCCCTTGAGCATTTATTTTCGACTCATAAAAGAGGAAGTACTCGAGAAACCGATGTCTGACCACATAACAGTTGAAATGACTGTGTCTATTGCCGTGAAAAGCGTTTATTCCCTCCCTTTCTTCCCCATGGGAAAAATGTGTATTCATTTTCTATTGTTTCTTCCCCCATTAACTGAATATGAAAAAATGATTATCAAAATAATGGTTTTATAAAGGAAATCACTGACAATTTATTTTATAAATAAACTCAAAATATCCATTTACAATAATCGTTACATAAATACTGTTTATATTATTCGTATGTAATATCATTTATATCACGTCCCTCGAGTCAAAAACTTTTCTTGCTGTTTTAAATTATCATATCTTCAAAAGTATTGAAGATAACGATTTTTTTTCAGAGAACATTTTTATAGATAATTTTATTAGCTACAAAATATGTCCTTAATAAAATTTATGTATCTCTGATCTTTATCAAGATATTCACAGTTAAACTATTTCTACTTTTTTTCAGTTAAAAAAGCTGACATAAAAAATTCTGTCTTTTTTAAAATCGAAATATCTATAAAACTATTGAAGTTAAAGATTTTTTTTAGGAAACCTTTTTTGTAGAGAATTTTATTATCTACAAAAAACGTTTCTTACAAAATTTCTCTAATTCACATCCTTATTAAGATATCAGCAAGTAAAAAAGTTTCGATTTTAAAACTTATTTTAAAAAAATATGTTTTAATTCATGAATTATTTTATTTTTTCTTATCTATCCCTAAAATGCTTTGCTATGATGAAATTTTTTAATAAAGATATTTTTTATTTTTCAAAACGACATTTTTGACCCCATTAATAAAAAGTATTACACTAACATTCATTTTTAATGTGGCTTATAGTTTCAGAATTTTTTTTTTTCAATTTTCCAACATAAAACTCAAAAAACAATACCGATAAATCGGTAATAAAGGAAGCAGTTTGCCTGCTGAAAGATTTACGACTTCTTGGGCCCGAGAAAAGTATATTGAAAACTCTCGATTCCGAGGCTGCAACACAACTGAAGGCAATAAAAATGTTATCAACATCATCTATATATAGATATTTTTTATTAAAACCAGGTGTAATCTAACCTGGATACCAATCGTCATTCACTTATCACGCTACCAACATTTAAAAAAAATAATACCGAAGCGAGTACATAAATTGAGAGCACAAGTGTAATCAAAGTAAGATCGAATTTCCTGGTGGCACGAGAAAAAAGATGTTACGTATATCAAGTGATCAACAGCCTTCATTTATATTTATTGCAACGAAATAAGATGCAATCTAGAATGTTTTCCGTCGACCTCTGCCGGCTTTCGTTTTTCCTCTGATTTCTTCTTGAGTATATACCACCGCTGGCGTGAAGAAGGGCGTGCAGCAGCTCGTTAAACCCGAAGAAGATCGAATGTACCCCCTCTACATGTGCGGATGGAAGTAGTGTTGAAAAAAAGCTTAAAATTGGCGATTCAAACGCGGGTGAAATAGAAGCAAAGGCGACAAGAGAGAAGGTCGATCGTCCCGACATCTATACCATTCGTATATATCGGGGTGAGTCATTCGAGACGGCGACACGAGGATTACTCCTGGGACGACAGAATACATGAATAAATTGGCGGCACATCCTGAGCCGAATAACTATGTATCACGTGTCATATTCGTCGTAGTCGCCCACTTGTGGTCTAGAGAACTTATACTCATAAGTACTCTCTCATTCTTTATGTATACGTGTGCTACATGGGCCACTTGCATGTGCTGCTTCATCCTGTCGACTTCTTCAAAATGAACCTCGTTGTTGTAGTTATCGCGTGCAACCCGGCTATTCGCGACAAACCCGACACCGCACACTTTATTTATCGAGAAACTCACATTCCTCTGAGCTTTCTTCCCCGTTAAAAAAGTGAATATTCAAGGGTGCTCCACTTTAGACACGTTTTTACTCTAAATCCTATCCGTTTGTAGCAGCCTATATAAATTCCTCCAGTAGCTTTCATCATTTAAGTTATTGTATTGGCTTGTAATCATTCTTGCTTGATAGCTTCATTCCCGAGGGCCTAAGTAACAACCAAAGTTTCGCTTACTTCTAGCATTTCGAGTGACGTTTACCTAACATATACTCAAGGATTGCCCTTGGGGATTGGTTTAAACGCTTGAAAGACACCTAGTTGCTCTCACGAATTGGCAGCGGACATCTTTACAAGATCCTGGGAGAATGGGGAGGAGGAAGAAGAAGAAGGTAGCAAAAGGAGACTTAAATGAAATCTACAAGCTTGGCTATACCTTCAGTAGCTTTTTGGCCGTATTTTAAAAGAGACATCACTGAATCCAGTTCAATTATTCATCGTCGTGATGCGCCTTTGCTACAGAATAAAAATATTCTTGTTGACAGTTTGATTGACACTGCGTTACTCGTGATTTATTTATCGGCTCGTTGCTGCCTCTGTGCATCTGTACATATGTATAGTTAGCGGACCTTGTAAGCCCGGGCTCATTGGCTTGTAACAATGCCGATGATGAAGGCATCATTGTCCTTTATGTTGTAGACATTTAATCGATTGATTGACGGCGTCATTTTACCCAAGTGTTGCTGCCAGGATAAACTAAACGTCAAACAATATCATATTGACAAGAATTTATGCAATTAGTATTCGAAAAAAAAAAACGATTGGATATAAAATTTGGAAGAACTTAAATTTCTGCAAGATCAGCTTGATTACAATTTTATCACCTTTGACCTGACTTTTAAGGATTTCTTTTGATAGGGTGATTCGGTTCCGTGTGTAGATCACTCCAAGCAGTATGCTTAGTTTGGTGAAAAGCTCAGATTTTTCCCTCGTTCAATTCACCCCTCATTCTACCGTTTCCCTATGAAAGGGTAGAATCCTGTTATACACGATCTTCCCGCCTGAAATTGCATCGATTCGCCGGGCTTCCACGTAACCCATCATCATCAGAAGTCTTCCGACTCCCTTACAGATCGCATCAGTTCACACATGCCTGCCTATTAACCACCGCGAGCTTTGATTAATCTCCGCGAAATTGCTGATCCAATAACGAAATCTGTATAGTAGAGAATATTATTGTTAGAGTACTGATTGTTACATCGTTGTTTCAGGTGGTGCAGTGTGAAAAACAAGGTTTATCCTACAAGTAAAGTCAACTGGACTTTGGATATGAGGCAGGTGGTAGTACTGGAGCCTGCAGGCAGTGTTCTGGTCATAAGGCAAACATCCCTAGGCGTGACAGGCGTGACAAGTGTTACAACTACGACCAACACATCGGCTGGGACAAACCAGCATCATCATCATCATCATCATCATCAGCAGCAGCAGCAGCACAATGGGCAGCACGATGGCCATGCAATCGCCAATGGTGGTGCTGTGTCCTCGAACGATCAAAACCAGAATCGCATCGTTGTTGTTCGCTCATCCACGACTTCCTGCATGACCTCAACAGTAAGTTGTTCCTTGACGCAAAGGCAAACGTTCCGTAGAGAATGGTGTGCGCACTTGTTCTTTGTGATTCTCCTTCTCTTTGTGGAAGAAAATGGCCTATGCAAGTTGGCTGGTATAAAAAGGGGTTAGAATTTTATCATTTTATCTTCCTGTAGGCTTAATAGTTTGGCGGTGAAATGCCGGGCTTTTTTTTTCTCTGCTTTTTCGTGTTCTTAATACACCATGCGGCCAGTTTTTGATGCATAAATGAATTGTAAAGTGGTTAATTAAATAAACGTGGTGGAGAGCGTCGCGTGTGAGTTGAGGATAGAAATTCTGATAGAATGTGTGTTTTATTTGTAAGACAGAAAAAAAATAATAGGTGCTCTGCGGAAATGGTTGCATAATATAGCTGCAGGTTATTATTTAAATTTATTTTAGCTGTCATTGTTATTGTAGTTAATATAGTGATAATATATATCATACGATAGAGAACGCGGATTTTATTTAAAATAAAGACTAGGGTGGCCCTAAAAAAAACGACTATTTCTGTTTTTTGGATTTCGCATAAAAAAAATATAGTTTGCCATGTTTTAGGAGGTCTCTAAAAAATTCAGTCCCGTTACAAGTATTTTTAAAAGTCGCTTACAAATTTTGAAATTTGCAAAAATAGTGTAAACAGTTTTTGTTTTTCTTTTTTCACACTATTTTTTGTAACTATCAAAATTTTAACGTTGGATTTATTCATTTTTTTTTTTTATTTTATGAGGTGTTTTACGTCATAGAAAAATTAAGTCTTAATGTAGTTAAAAATTTTTAAAAATTCATAAATAACCCTTCAAAATTAATATTTTGAACTGAAATTTTTTTTGAAGATTTCAAAATTTGTAAGCGATCTTTGGAAATGTTTGTATCAAGCCAATTTTTTTTGAGTGTTCTTAAAATATGATAAACCATGTTTTTTTTTTTTTTTTTTTATATTACACCCGAAAAACAAAAATTTTCGGTTTTTTTGGGCCACCTTAATAAAGACGGTTTTTTTTATTGATGTAATAATATTTAATTGGAGGCTTTTAAGGGCACTTTTTTATAGGATCATTATTACTAGTATATTTAAATTGTCGGATGGTTATTTTTTATCACCGCTACGAGAGAGGCGGGCCAGCTGGGAGGCTGACAATTATTTCAAGGAAAATACGAGCTGGAAATTTTTTATAATAATAATAGTAATAAAAAGCTCAATTAATTCATGCGATGATTTTTTTCGTGTTTAATTATAATTGTAATTAATTGTTTGCAGTTGGACAATGCCGTTTTTGTCAATGGAAAAACAAAAAATGCAATCCGAATTAATGGGAATAATTTGATTAATGGCAAATCAAATACTGCCAACACTACCAACACCTCGGATATTCCTTTGAATTTAAAACCAAGCGATCGTGGAGATCATCGAAAAGTTCAAGATACGCTTCGTAGTAGTGGTGATGTCAATTCTGGAAATCGACAAAAATCGAAAGAGACGACAAGTCATGAGAAGCAGCAGTATGGTGGTACTGACGGCAAAAGCGATGGTGCAGATACCATTTCCGGTGAGTGCCTCTCAATTTTCCGTTTTCCATGCGATAAAAGTCATCCATAAAAGTCGTTTTCGCATTGAAAATGGATTCTGCTATGCCATGAGTTAAATTGCGGCGATGCTAACTCGATGGCAACTCTATATTTAGTTGGATATCTATCCACCAACTGGAAAAAAACACTTATTTTCATATTGATTAAAGCTTTATAGAACTTACAATGTCTCTGATAAAAAATTGTCTCAACAAAAATGATACAGTGGACGGGAAAAAATTCGAAATTTTAATTCTCAAAAATTTTTCATCAAATTAAATTTTTTATTTTGATGATTTTCTACATATACATTAAAAAATCTGCAATACATAACTTAAATATCCTAAAAAACTGTTATAAAATTTGTTTTTTATTAATTTTTTTCATAATTTCTTTGATAATCATGTGAAATACTTAAATATTGAGATGAATAACTTGAATAACTTTTCAACTTGAATTTTTTCAATGACTCAATTCAAGTTGAAAAAATAGAATATCATAACATAAAATAATTTTTTTATCAGAGATTAAATTTTTAATAGGTTCTAAAATTCGTGATAATTTTTTTTTGATCGTGATTAATAGATAATTAATACTTTTAAAACCGTAGTGTTGCACAGATGTGTTGATAATTTATCAAAATGATACATGCATTGTCGAATATTGACATTATTATAACGCATTTATACACGAGATTAATATCTTTTCCCCACGAGACTATCACGCAACGCCTCGCGCTATATACATATACAATCTGATGTGTGTTTGGAAAATCATGTTGATGTAAATGTCGATTAACTGTCGAGTGTGTAACGAAAGAAAAAAAAAAGCGGTAGAGAAAAAACGGTTTGACCCGTAGATTTGTTCCCTCAAGTACAATTAAAAGGCACTCGAGTGCGATGAATTGAGTTGCCCCAGGCTTCAGGAACGCGGTTTATGTCGTTAGATGATATCGAGAACGCTGGAACTCACGCAGAGAAAAATAGAGAGAGAAAGAGTTGTCGAGCCATTTATTCATGAGGAAAAAACTTTACACCTGGTGCTCGCGCGCAAAAGTCGATGAAGCTATAGAACGCTTGACACGAACACTAACTCACGTTTCAAGATTTTTCCTTTGGTTTTACAAGTTTTCTAGGAAAACTATATACCTATTTCTACCCTCATTCTCTCGTTTATTCCATCTCACTCTATAATTGCAAACAATCGATACTTGGGCAATGTATAAAATACTCTGCCAATATGCGTTTTACATATCAGTACTATATTACACTCGAAAAAAATCCAATTTAACACACTAGAGGTGCCTTTTTTATACAATAAATGCCGCATGTATAATCACACTTGGATATCTAGTCATGCAAAATATTTTTAAAAAATTATTACCATGCACATTCATAAATATTAATTAACAAAAAATTATTGTATTAAAACATGGAATAGGGTATTTATTATTTCAACTTGGTTTGCGATTAATTTTTATCAAAAAATTAGATATATTACAGGCACTTTAATTAGGAATTGATGGTAAAAAATTTTTTTTTTTGTCATGTTTATATTGGATTATTTTTATAAGACATTTTTTAACATCTTAAGAGGAGATTTTCGGAACAAGTTACTTGAGAATCTTGAGTTTGAAGGGTTAGTTGTGACATTGTTGAAAAGATCCAGGCTCACCCTGGCCTTCACCAAGCTCTCCTTCATCTTTGAAGGGGTGAATTCCTCGCTCGAACGACAAACTAGGTCATCCCTCTACCAGAGAATTTATTATTGTTTCCTTCTTCTGCACCTTCTGAGTCCCCTGCTACTCTCTCTGCGGCTCATTGAGTCTGTGCAAAAGTCTCGGCACGCGTCGATCCATTGTTGTCGTGTCTCTCTGTACAGGCGATTCGGTCAAGTCCCGTGGGGGTTTTTTCACTGTACACCGTGGTGGGCTTGGTCTAGAAGTTTTTATCGTCTTCCGTTCTGGCAAACGATGTTGGGAATTTTTCAAAGTATAGCTGAAAAATACGAGAAAGTTTATTTCTTTCAAATTAATACATTTTACGTGTAGATAATTGCGAGAGGCTTCTGTCGACGAAATGAGGGTTTGCTTGATGGCTTTCAATGGTTATTAAAATCAACCGGGGTGTGAGTTGATCGCTTTGAATGCTTTAAAAGCTTCGTGTAGAGGTCGCGGCTGGGTGAGGAGCGAAAAAGGTGAAAGAATGAAAAGAATGGAAATATGAGGGTGATTAAAACTTAGCTGGAAAAAGTACCACTCGTTCATACAAATGAGGAGTGATTTTTTGCTAGACCACCCGTGGGAATTAAGATGTATCGAGTGATTTAAATAAACTCGACTTTGGCTATGTAATTTAATTACATCCATTTACTCAACAACTTTTCAGCCCTTCTTCAACTTCATTTGTAATTTATATATATTAATTTAACGGATTAACGGATTAAAGTCTTTTTTTTTTCAATGGAAGCAGTATTATCATAATCAGAAAATATAGACATATCAATATTTAAATCTGTTTTTTACTTAAAAAATTAAAAAGTCAAGTAAAATACTGTTTTTTTTTTTTTAAGTTTTTCAAATTGATACAAATTTTTATTCATCAAAAAAGTAATTTTTTTTACAGTATATTATAAAATATATTAAAAAAAAATTTTTTTTTGTCATCACAAAATGGAAATATTTGAGAAATTGTATAAAATTTCTTTTGAAAAAAACTAAACTAGTTCAATTTCTACTTCAAAATATTGTTAAAAAATTTAAACTATTAAAAAAGTAATTTTTTTAAGGCAAAGTATAAAATATATTATTGTAAAATTTCGGTTTCAAATTAATTAAAATATCATTTGAAAAATATCAAACTTATTCAATTTATATATGTCTTTTTAACAAATTTTCAATTCTTAAAAAATTTTTGACTGTCAATATTTGGATAATATAAAATTTTGACTATGATCCTGATTTAACGGCATAAATTACTCTCAACAATATAGTTAAAAAAAAATATCATTAACTATAATCTAATCAAATTAAAGCGTTTTTGCGCAGTAAGAGCAGGATTATTTGACTGTTAAATGAAAAAAAAAAAATCAAAACCTTAGCAATTTTGTAGAGTTAAAATCTCAATAAAAATCCAGCCTGAGCAAAATTAGATGGGTATCTCTAAATACGCGATAGTTCGCCAAGATATCTGTGAAAATGTAAATTTCTGGCATGGAACGCAAAGTTGCTGCTGCTGCACACTGCTTTGTATTTTGGTGAAAAGTGTGTAACACATATATAAGAGGGGATAAAGGGCAGCCCCTTTTGCCATTCGGCAATTAACATTTCAAATGAACAGACAATCGTGTCTTGCATCGGATAAGAACTCTGTGTTTGACTTGCATGAAATTATCTTACATTACGTGGACAAAGTTCATGGTGTACCAATCTCCTAAATTCTCGTCGATCGGTCCGATCGATCGGGCTAATCCGAAACCAATTAAGTTGGCGGTCGATGATGTCACGTGGATAACGATAGGGTGCGTCGTTAGACGGGAAATTTCTGCCTAGGGGCAAGAGCACAACTCTCTGCCACATATATAAAGTAAATCATGTTTCCTACGTATACGATCTATACGTTGATTCGCACTAGCGATATGTCCCGCTGGGTCAACGTCGCGCAAATCTCTCTGTACAATGGCCTTAACCTCTTGTGCGCGAGTGGAAAGAGGGCGAGAGGCCAAAGGAGGTGGCATCGGGGGCAAACGGGGTGCTTCGAGAGGGGACGTAATTCCTAGTTCCGGCAATATCCGCCAGAGCGGCGGTCTCTCTCGCCAAACTATATGTCGACGCTTGCACACAACCTATCCCTGGAGTTGCTTCTTCTCTCTCACTCGCTGGTTGGCTCCAAGTCCCTTTCCAACATCGACCTCTCTTCGTGGCTTGCATACCGCCAAAAAAAACCATCCCAATCACTCATACAGTGCCATGATTTTTTTTTGTTTTAACATGATTCAAGAGCTTTTGGCTTCGAAATTTTTATAATTTGAAAATATTTTGACGTGAAAAATTATTTTTAGAAGGGACATTTCATCTGCTAACATTTGAATCGATTGAAGGATTTTATGGAAATATGCATTTTGAGGTATAGAAGTTGAAATTTCGTTTTGAAAACACAGCATACGCAGGTTTTTTTTTTTTTTCTACGCTAATTCGAAAAAAGAGGGTGAAACTCTGTTTGCAAATGATGTATGTAAGATTTTCCTCGTTTCCTACGTTGTTAAAAAATTTTTTTTACCTCAAAAAAAATTATTAAGACTGTTTAAAAATAGAGAAACATTTAATGTAAGATTTTTCTTGTCTTCGACGCTGTTTAAAATTTTTTTTTACAGAAAAATGTGTGTTTTCTTCATTTTAGAATATTATAATAATAATTTTCAGACACAATTTCAAAATCAAAGTTAAAAAATTTCAAATTGAGTTATGCAAAAAACGTGTGGAAGAACGTTTTTTTTTTTTTTCAATATAATTAATTTACCATGATCAAGTTCATTTTCAATTTTACTTATTCGAATAGAAAAATATTTGAAAGCATTGGCTAGATGCACACATCCTTTCGCTGTCCTGGCACGTTCCCATGTACCCGGAAAGACGACCCTAATTCCCAAAATCGCCTTGGAATCGTCCGAGATCAGTCTGAAATTCAAATAGCCACTCGTGCCTCGTCTGGAAGTGTGCTCGCATGCAGGAGCGACGAGAGATAGGAGGAAAAAGAGTGCGAGAGTGAGGTCAACGAAGAGGACTACTGGCTTCTCGATGATCCTCTGTGTATATCGATTGTCTTCCAGCGCCTCGACGTGACGGGCAAGGCAAGGTGGCTTCGGATGAAGGAAAAAAACCAAATCAACTAGTCAAGCGTGAAGAACGTGAGGCGTCTTGCCTCGATGGATGAGTTTACTAGCCCTCTGCTATATCGAAGATTGAGCAGGGGTTGAAAAGGCAGAACGAGGTAAAAAACTGCTCTATATACTCCTCCTGCTAGAGCTAGTTTGGACGCGAGCCTCTGCCAACGGTCTATTTAAAGCCAGCCTAATTTACTGCCTCAACTCGGAACAAGTAAATTCCACAGGACTCGAAAATCATTACTTCTAACATCGCCAAAAAATACACCATTCCAATCGGCGAAAAAAAAAAAAACGAAACAAAATTCGTTCATTTTTCAAACATCAATTTTAATATCCAATAAAAAATTAATTAATTTTCAATCTGTCTTTTAAAATGATTCGAAGGGTCTATATAATATTCACGTTCATATTTCACAAACTCTTCTGTGTAAAATTGATCGTAAAAATTTTTTTCATCGGCAAATTTTATTTTAAGCATTAAATATGAATCAAAGTTTATTTTATCAATTATTAAATATTGTCAAAAAATGACTGTCGATTTTTACTCAGTGACTTTTTTAAGTTTTTAAAAATAAACTTAGAACTGAGGTTTAAAAAAGGAAAAAAATGACGTGTAGTGTTGTGTTGTTTGATCAGGTTTTTGTTTTTTTTTTTGTCAGGTATTCAGGGATTAATTTTTTTTATTGTTGGATTGATAGGACTGTTGATTTTTCGGTGTTTTTTTGTGATTGAATCAGTTGAAAATGTGAGTGATTCAAATTTAGAGAGTATAGACTTACAACACATGACCCAGTTTTATCAGGACATTATGTGATTGATCGCTGCATTTTCCCCCTACCGCGGCCTTTATCCAGTGGTATTAGTGACTCTAAAACTACATCGGGTGGCACTGGTCGACGGGGAGTGTAATGCGACAGGATAATGAGTGCATGCACGCGTGCAGATCGATTCTCATGCTCGCGCGTGCCACATGACAACACGCGCTGTTGGAGAATTTGTAGTCCATGATGGTGTTATCTGTATAAACGTGATGTCCACCGAGGGGTGAAACTGTCATGTCCCTCACCCCCTTCACCACGACCCAGTGGTGTCACTCACTCCGTTACCGATCAGTCTAGTTTGCTAGTGTGCTCGTAGTCGTCGTCGTCGTCGACACCCGGCTGTTGGTAACGACTCTATTGATTCAACAAAATTTTACTGGCTAAGAAAAAAAAATACGAAAATGGCTTGATTTAATGATAATGCTTTCATAAAACCCGTCGCTTTATGGCGCCACTGGGCGTATATGCAAGATGCGTAAAAAATATTACTCACAACCTTATATTTTTTATGGAGAATTAAATTCTCGACACATTTTGTCTTGGATTCTTTCTACTGCCCAAGCTGTTGGTCAAAGGATTTTTTTTTCTCTTCCCTTTTTTTTTTTTAGTTCAGTGACACTAAATTTTCGGGTTTAACCGAGAGTTGACAGGAAGAAATGTGTGGTTTTAGTTTCATTTTTTTTTGTCTCGCGCCGTTAGTTGGATGTTTTTTTAAAAAAAACTTGCCATAATTAAATAGTTAAATTTTTCCTAGATGTTAGAATGGTTCTAAGTATATTCTCTTTTTGTGAATATTTTTTATTGCTATTTATTTTAAAAGGATTTTTATTGATATATTTGAATAAAAATAAAAATTTTTTTTTGTAATTTTTTTGACGTAAAATTGACAAATGAATTTTGTTATCTTAAAAAAAAATTTTTTCTCTCTTATTATGGCTGTTAGTTGGTATAAATTTGAGATTTTTCAAAATTTTTGTGAATTCCATTCTAGAAAATTGGAGTTAGTGCGGTTAAAAAAATTTTTGAAAAAATTTTGTTATAAAAATAGTGAGTTAGGGGTGAGAGTGGATTAGATTGATGGTGGGAGGGATGGAAAGGCTCGTGATTTAGGGATAAATCTCGCAGATTACGGAAGGGAGTGTGATAGATGAATGAATAGCGTGACGATGTATATAGGCTTGTACACTGGTGGTATATATATCGTGGTTCCCACGTCCTATTTCTGGTGACGACGAGGCCCATGAGTAGGATAAATGGTGGCATTCGCTGCTTTGTCAGTGGTCGTGGCTGGTAGACGACGTCAATCACGGATAAGTGAAACTCGCGGAAAGTTCGTGAAAGACATGACGATGTGGCCGAACGTGAGAGCTTGCTCAAGTTTACATATGTGCATATGTGTTTCTACATGTGTGCAACACCATCCGGAAGTCGGAAAAAGACTGGCCGGAAAGTCGGGCGCCGTGTGTCTACGTGGATAAATAACTCTAGTTGTCCTCAGACATTTTTGTTAGATTTTGTCGTTAGACATTAAATACTACTGGATTATTTTTCTTGACATTTTGTTCATTAATATATTTAATTTATTATTTTCGATAAAAGTGAAGTCACGACTTGAAAGTGACACAATATTTTTTGATGATTATTTTTTTACATACATTTAACACGTGTCAAAAGTAAGAAAATGTATTGTCAAAAAGTTGAGAACATTTTACATGCTGATATCTCGATAAGAATGCGTATTTGATAAATTTTGTTGAAAATCTTTTTTGTAGATAATAATATTCTTCATAAAAAAGGTTTCTTAAGAAAAATCTATATCTTCAATAGTTTTAAAGATATTTCGATTTGAAAAAGCTAGAATTTTTCATATTTTCTGGTTGGAAAAAAAAAAAAATGGAAGTAATTTATTTGCAAATATCTTGATAAGGATGCAAGTTAGGCAAATTTTGTTTAAAACCTTTTTTGTAGCTGATAAAATTCTCTACAAAAAAGTTTTCTTGCGAAAAATTTCTATTTTTAATAGTTTTAATGATATATAAATTTAAAATATCAAGATAATTTTGTTTATACGTTTTTTTGTCTTTAGACACAAAAAATAGTAATTCTGATTTTTTTTTATTTAAAAAATTACTGAAATTTTTTTTAACATTTTGCAATTTTTAGTATAATTAAAAATAAAAATAAATTTAAATATCAAAATTAATTTTTTTAACATCGTAATCAAGAAAATTTTTTTTTTTCAAATTGAAATCATTTTCAAAATTTTCATTTTTTTTTTTTGTTCAAACTATGCCAAGCATGGTTTCCCATTTCTAGTTATTTAAAAATTTTCAAATTTGATTCAGAAAATATCGAGTTAAGTCACAAATGAATTTTTTTTTTCTAATTTTTCCTTTACTAAAAATCAATATCAACAATAGAAAAAAATATATGGAGTAGTAAAGTGGGTTAGAGAAAGAGAATGATGGGTAAAAATGCAGAATAAAGGATGAGTGATGTTAAAAGCCAAGGATCATGACCAAAAGCAGGTCGTTCTTTAATAAATACTAACTAAAGTACATATACAAAGAAAATAGAATTAATTATCATGTGAAATAATTATTATACATACATACATACATACATACATGAATCTCTCCTCTTTTTCGCTGGGATAATCAGGTGTATTATACACTACACCCAGTGTGCAGGAAGAGAGCCCAAGGCAAAAGCTGTTGACGGGCCGTGAAAAACGTTGGAGGTTGCAGGGGGTTAATTACAAGGGGTGGCTGTAAAGTGGCGCGAATTTTCGAGCCGACGGTGTATATAATTTATTTCAGCGGCTGGTGGTCATGTACTCGTATCGCTAAATCCCTATGTATATGTATACCAGAGGAATCTGGCAATTAATCAGACACTCTCGGCGATGGTTAGGCAATGCCAGAATTAAAAGAAAAACAAAGGAAACTATAAGAAAACAGGGGGAAAAAAACCAAGTGATTTTGACTCGCTCACATGTGTACGTTTTAACACACAGCGTGTGATGAGTGTTCGATTTTTTGCTGCTCTTCGAGCTCGTCTGCGAGCTGTACGGGGTCACTGTAAGGTGGCAGCACCGCTCTTAAAATTCGACTGGAACTGTCTGCACGGGCGCCCCCTCTCCCGCGTGAATCCCCCGGTGTTCACCCAGATATCGTCCTCTTCCACTGGCATGCAAGGAGAAAAATCGGTGCACGTGCAGCCACGAAAAGACGTAGAAGGGTGTGAAGCAGCGCGGATTGGCCGTAGGCTCCAAGTGGAAAATTGTCTTTGGGGCTTGTGGGACCAGTCCAAAGCCCAGTCGATGTCACTTTAACACCAACCCCCGAGGGGATGTCACACAGAGTGCAGTTACATCTGTTTTCTTCGTCTTCTCTCTTTCACGGCTCGTTTTTTTATGGCTCCTAAATCTGGTCGATATTTTTTTTCTTTTTTTTTTTTAGGTCACAACTCATTGATGTATGCCTGTGAATATCATGATTTAATGCAAGGCCTAGCCTCATTGGCATGTTTGTAAATTAGCGAGTGTTAAATTCCTCTGAAATAGGGGCAGAAAAAAATAGAAAGTAATTATTTTCATCGTGCTGTATATATTTAACGCTGGAAATAATCTTTTAATATGCGAAAATAATGTTTTATTTATTGCCAAACTTGGTATCATTATAAAAATTCGGAAATTTTTTAAATTAATTATAAACGTCCAATAAAAATACTTTTTTTTTCGTTCAATTTCAACACTGAATTTTTTTCACATCAAAATAAAGAAAAAAGTGTTTTTTAATTCTGTAAAAAATATTTTTTCGAGGGTAAAAAAAGGTTTTTCTGAAAAATAAAACAAAATTTCAAGTGAAATGAGTTGGAAAAAAAAGTAGTGAAAAGTATAGTCTTTAAATTTCTATAAAATACAAAACTTCAAATAAAAAAAATGTCGAATAAAAATACTCTTTTTTTTGTTCAATTTTAACACTGAATTTTTGTTATGACAAATTGAAGAAAAAAATATTTTTTTAACCTGGAAAAAAAATTTTTTCAAGGCTAAAAAAACGGTTTTTAGAGAAAATTTAATTGAAAAAAATCAGAGTGAAATGAATTGAGAAAGAAAAGTAGTGAAAAATAGTCTGTTTAAGCGTTTAATAAAAAAAAAAAACAAAGGAGTATAATTATATTCATCGGAGTTCGATGATGTTGATGTGGCACTACACATGAGAGACACGTTGACGCTATCACGATGGATCCATCGTGTCCTCTTGATGCTCTTGGTGCATGACGGGCTGAGCGATCTTTTGATCATGTAACTCGTCAATTATGCATGCACCTCTCTGTTTATGCCGGGCACTCCTTCTGCGCCCTGACTCCACTATCACAACCATAGGCCCTCGCCTTTGAGATCGCATTTTACAGTTTGCGCACCACTGACGTGAGCTACGACGGTCAGGGATGCGTTGGGTGGCGGGTGCAGGCTGTATATATGCAGGGAAAAGAGAGAAAACTATATAGAGAGAGGGATTCGCACGCCAGGGCTGTGGCTGGGACTGGAACGAATGGGGCACACTCTGACGGAATAAGAGAGACTAGAGCGCAAGGGGTATATGGCTGTCGTCGTGGTGGGGATCGAGCATGCTAGCTTTGAAAATAGGGGTTGTTGGCGTGCGCAAAACGGGCTCGTGGAATATCGCGAGTTGGCTCACTCTGCGGCTCCCGCCGCTCGGGAGCACACACGCGGGGCCAAATCACTTAATTCAACCTATTTTATTAAACATTTGTAAATAACACAAATACAAACAAACAAACAAACAAAAAAATCGTAAAAGTTCATAAAATACAACGAATTATCTGCGTAAAGGCCCGGTGCTGCTGAATAAAAAATTTTATTTGTGCAACAAGAATTAAAAAAAACAAAAAAAATTGCGCGAAATCGCAATTTTTATTGCAATCTTATATAGTTAAAAGAAAAATTCAATTTTTTATATATATTTTTTTTTCTTTGTTTTTTTTTTTTTTTTTTTTTT
>MVJL01001328.1:0-29704 GCA_002156465.1 Macrocentrus cingulum | reverse complement strand
ATTAAACTGTATCTTTCTGTTCATCTTATTTAAGTATCTGAAAAACACTTTTTTCTTCTTTTTTTCCAACAATTTATTTCTAGCTCGTAAGCTGATATTTTTTTATCGATAATTAAAGACATTTTATTCTATACGTATCAATGAATGTTTATTTAAAAATGAGGAAATTTCGTTTTCATTGTAAAATGTCGACTGAATGAAGTCTTGATTATTTTTGTCAGCAATCAAATCGAATACTCGTGGTTGCAGCCTGCATCACAAACTCCCCTCCGACTACTGCAATGAGAGCATTTCCTACATATCCAATGTAATATAATCTCCAGACCCGAGTCGACGACGTCAACGACGACGTAGCAAAACTTTTCTAATTTAAAAGTTTATCCCCGACTTTCACGCCACCGTTACGCAGAGGCAAACAGGTATCTTTATTGCATTCAACAACATGGAGACAGGGTAGTAAGGGGTTTTTAGACGATGACCCGACGAAAACTCCCGACTTTCATGACTAAGTATCGTCGCAGGATGTGCATGAGACGGCACTTGCAGGGTGTTTAAGAAGGTTATAGCACTATCTCTCCAGTGCGATCTACGATTTTCTCATAATATATACCACAAAAAATATCAACAATCGATAAACGACATAAAAAAAAAATTCTAAACCACAAAAAACACATTATTCTAATATTTTATCATTAAAAATGTTAATTATAATCCAACTAATTTTTTTTTTTTAATTCCAAAAAACTCATATTTTGTTTCACAATTGATACAAATAATGTTATTTTAATTTTTGGAATTTTTTTACACAATAAACAATCAATTTTTTTTTCACTTAAAAAAAATTTTTTAACGCTTTTTTCATTATAACTCATCAACTATTAAAGTTATGGAAAAAATGTTGAAACAAAAATTAAAGAAAATTTTATCAACTTCAAGTTTAATAATAAGTTATTTAATCGTCCGATCATTATTTATCGAGGTATAGTAGAAAAATAAAGAAAAAATTAATAAAAAATATGATAACTTACAAAAAATATAAGTTCTGAAAAAAATTGTTATTAAAAAATTTCATTTTAAATGATTAAACAATTAAAAATCAGCATGAAATACTGAAATTAATTTTTTAAATTGAATTTTCATTATTTTTTTTTTTAGTTTAAAAAATTTTAAACTGTCTCGGATAAATAAATAATTATAAATTTAAAGACTGTTAATATATGGAGGGAATAATATACCAAGTTAAGCTAAACGTTCATCGTTATAAACATATACAAATTCGTCAGATGCGAATGGTGAACAATAGGCCGTTTAGTACTGGAGATATATATCATCGTGGTCGATGCACGGCTATGGATACTGTGCCGCTGCTTCTCTTATTCAACATGCCGCGTGCACGCATTCCTAAAAAAAAAAAAACATTCCGCTCCCTAAATCGCTGCTCATTTCACTGAAAAACAATTTTTTTCAATTTT
Organism: Macrocentrus cingulum; assembly: GCA_002156465.1. Classification (NCBI taxonomy): domain Eukaryota; kingdom Metazoa; phylum Arthropoda; class Insecta; order Hymenoptera; family Braconidae; genus Macrocentrus; species Macrocentrus cingulum. The sequence goes on along the minus strand of MVJL01001328.1, from coordinate 28,232 downwards.
TTTTTCTTTTAAAAAATCGAAATAAAATGAATATACTCATTAATTATTTAAAAAAAAAAAAAACACCAAAATTTCTGATATCTCAAATGATTTTATATGCCCATTTATATTTTTAAATAAAAAAAAGATAAAAAAGATATTTGATTTAATATATATGCAGACACATATATTTATTGTTCAATAAAAAAGGGTGAAGCGCGAAAGCAGCAATTTATAAAGATCCGTCGTTGAAGTAAAAACAAGATATTGATCAAAGTGAAATCAAGAGAAAGATCCCTACTAGCGATATAGAAACACTCGATGCAAAATATTGCAGCGAATTCGCGATAAGCCATTGTCCATCTGGCTGCAAAAAATAGAATTTATAAAAACCAGCTTCTACTCCCGTTCTGCCACTGTGCACGAGGCGAAAGTGGTGTTATAACAGACAAAGAGTCCTAGCAATATGCCCAAAAAAAATAAACCAATATAGATAAACCGATCAAAAAATAAACAGGAAAAAAATGAAAATTTCTTCAATAACTCCTAAACTTCTTGAGACATTTAATCATATATCTCATAAACCGTTGACATTAAACAAAAAATTATAACCACTTTTTTTCTTCTAAATTAAATTCTCTATCGATTTTATTTGAAAAATTTTTGCATACAATTAATAGTTTAAAAGTTATTTTGTTTAAAATACCAAAAAAGTGCTTTGGAATAGTCATTTTCATGTATATCTCTTGAACGGTTGATTTTTATGACAAATTGTTTATAATTAAACTTGTAGAGCGAGGAATTTCCGATTTTTTTTGTTATAAACTTTTTTTACTACAGTTAATAGTTTTGGAAATATCGTGTTTTTTTTTTTTTTTTTCAATTTAATTTCAAGTTATTAAATTCTAATGTGCAGAAAAACAAGTTGCAATATGTCATTGAGAAGCGGCAAAAATTAAAAAGAGGAAGTGCATCTGAAGGTATAGAGTCGGGTGCGAGGCGAAGAATGCCGCGCGAGCTGTACGGGCCCCGCAGGTGCCGGGTCCGTCGATAAATATGTCAGCGCCCAACACCGTGAGCGCCGCCGCAGTCCTCTCACCTCTTTTATCCATGGTGAGATTCGCGCGCGCATTTTATACATTTGAATATTATGGAAATATCGCCAGTGAATCGATGCCGCCACAAAAGAGACGAGGAATGGCACGTGGAAGGGGAAAAGAAAAAAAATCCCGAGAACCCTGTCGTAGTCGATTTTTGAGCGTGGAATGGCGGGGGCAAGAGAATAAAAAATTTTTTACACACATTGCCAAAAAAAGGATTTTAAAAAAAGTACAATAAGTACCGTGTGACATAGGTCGCGAGAAAATATACAGGTGGCTCTAGAAATCTGGAAAGTCATCGTGGCAATCATGACCTGATTTTCTATAATCGTGATGTAACCATGGCACAGTCTATTATTCAAATGTCTAAAGTTCATGTGTTTTCATCAGATTTATACTAAGAATTATAGAAACATTTAAATTAATTTGATATTCGTGAAATATTGTATTTTAAGTCTTCAAAAAAGTGGAAAAAAAATTTTTTTCTTCAAGTTAGATTGACCATCTTTTCTGAATTTTATACTTTTTATCGATTTTTAATGTAAATACAACTAAAACTTACCATAAACCAAAGTTTTCAGTAACTTAAGAACGTTTCGAACCTTTTAAAACCAATTTCAACATAAAAATAACATAAATTACAATGATTTTCAACAAAATTTTGAAAATTTAGTTAAATTCAAAGAAACTAAGCGCAGAATTTAGAGAAAAATAGTTAAATCCTGGAAATACGAATAAAATAAAGAATGATTGACGAATTCGGTTAAAGTTGATTATTTCTTCTTAGATTATTGTTTAAGTTGTTCAAATGTTAGGAAAGAAAGCAATAATACCAAAATAGTTCAAGTTACTCGTATACAAAGCATGTATTTCCAGTGCAGACAAGCGTCCGAGCACGGCAGAGACAGTGAAGCAAGGGCTAGAGGGAGCGATGATTACAATTGACGCAAAAGTGCACCAGCATCAAGTTAGGGCTTCGCATACACCAGCCATGTACTATCTAGCAAACACCACTGACCCCGGCTTCATCTGATACATGACCTCGCGCCCAGCACACTGACAAAGGTATACAAAGGTATACGTTCTCTACACTATTGCTATTTCATGACAACGAGTAAACATTCATCACCAAAACCATTTAAAATCAAAAATTAAAAGCTGTACTCTCCTCCATACAAGTTCAGTGAGCCTACGTCCAAATATCCGATTTAGTACCCTTATATTTTAGAAATGAGTTTACTATCCATTTTCAATGCTTCGTTAGATACGATATTAAAATCGTTCTTAACGATCTCTTCGATTTTTTCACTTGGTCCAGTCGTTCTATGACGTGTAAAAGAACCGTAAAGATCCGAAATCTTAGAAAAAACCCAAAGAAACCGGCGACTAAGCTTTTAATCTTTTCTAAAACAATAAATTTCATCTGAAATTGTCCAGTTCCTCAGTTACAGAGCTTAGCTATGTCACTTTTACAAAGGTTTCCACAACTATGCCACCCCGAGTTTCCAGACTGACCTCAACTTCCTTTGCATAAAGTACTGCCAAGTTTCTCAACTAGAATGATCTAAACTTTTAAAAACTTTGAATTAAGTCATCTATCTTCTATTTCAAGTAAAATCCAAGATATTAACCACTTAGTCTAGTCACTCTAACAATACCCTCAAATACGAAAAGATCCGAAATCCGTTCGTTTATAGAAAAAAATCGGCGTAAGACCAAGTCAAGCGTTTTATATTGGAATTTTCCATCAATATCATCAAATTGTGTCATCAATTGCCCAATTCCTCAGTTCTAACCCCGACATATGTCTTTAACAACGGTTTCCACAACTTCATCAAAAACGACATTCGACTGTTTCGTCTTCCTTTCCGAACGGAATTGCTAATTTCGTTCAGAACCACTTCTGAAAACTGTTGAATAATTAGAATTAATGAATTTCTTATTTCAACTATAATGGTATTGATGTTGACGAGGAAAGCTTAAGAAGTTTTGGTCAAGTCAACTATTTACTCAAAGAGTTGGCCAGTGAAGATGCTGACTTGACTGGTACAGAAGTTGCAGAGGGTGCATCGGGTACTATACGACAACAACAACACATACTGGAGTGTATATAAATAAAGCTCCAGAGAGTGAGTTGGTATATTCCCCAGGCTGAGAGTCCTTTCCGGCCCTGTAGCGACAGCACGACCAACCCCTCTTGTTCGAACGACGAGGCAGCTCTATTCTGCGGACAGTGGAGCAGCGGCAATACAGAGCTTTGGTCAGTTAAACATGCGCATATTGCATGAAACTGGTAGGAGCCGAGAGTCCCACGTTGGAGATCGAGCTCTGTATTAACACCTCCGTGTTGCTCTGCTATGTACACGAGTGCTCGTGTCTCACTCACTTCCTCTTTGCTCTTGTGATCTCACTCGCTTCGGTCCTTCTCTCCCTCTGTACGCGCTCTGTATGTTTCACTTGCACACACACGATATGGCCCGTCCGTTTGCACGAATACCTCGTCCTTGTTCGATAGTTGGACCATTATTTTCGGTGGGAAAAGGGATATAGCGGTGGAATCGATTTACATCCAATTCCTGAAACTACCTACTGTCAGTTAGCACGACTGCTTTGCACAGCCGACGCCAATAGAGTCTCTGATGACTCACCGATCGTTGCATACATCCATCCACTTCCCTACCACCGATGTCAATTAATTTCTATTCACAGTATAATAATACCTATACAGTAGGGTGGCGCACGGAAACCGACTATTTTTGGTTTTTCGGTTCTCGTATTGAAAAATCGATTAATTTTAGGGGTTGACTGTGAATTTTGAAAGATTTTAACTATATTGATTTTAATATTTGATAGTCGAAAAAGGTGTTGCGAAAAAAGGGAAAAAAATTGTTTAGAATCACGTTTTGATCGTTTTTGCAGATTTAAAAATTTTAAGCGACCGTTAGAAGTGACGAAAACCCGAAAAACCAAAATACTCGGTTTTGCGCGTCACCCTATGTGATTTTTATTATTTCAGAGTGACTAAATAGAAAATTTCGATGATTTATTTATCTCTAATGACCTTATTTTCAAATTTGACTTTATCCTCATTCATCGTTCTAATGAACTTTCGTTTTAGATTTCTGTTTTACACGATAATTTGAAAACTAATGCTCAGTTTTTTAAAAATGAGTGCTTAATTTTTTCGTTGGATCATTTTGCATCAGATAGACTAAGGTTTTTTTCATCGATTAATATTCTCGGGGTTTTTCACCCTTATAACGATCAAGTCCGTTGAAACTCGGTTTTACTCACTTTTTACCCTGCCATTTTTGTCCTATGGAATATTGTTAAATTGTACTAGTCTACCATATTATAGGATATATTCTGAGTAAAACTGATGTTGATTTTTTGTTTTCTAACGACTACAACCTCCAAAATCGTGGCTGTTGATAAAGCGCAACCAGACAGCATGCAAAGTATTACTGAAATTAGTGATTTTTTTCTCGATATAATTAAGCAAAAAATTTTGCAAAATGTCTAGAAAAATATTCTTCAATAAATTATCGAGAAAAAAATTTTTTTACCGGGAAAAAAAATCCTGAAAGTCGGTTTAACGGTTTGATAATTCAATTTTAATGTGAATAATGCACGAGCGTGCCTGATTAGGTACCCATAAACTGCCAATAAATTAGTGAATAGTCTAAACAGTAATTTAAGATATGCTTAAACAGCCAAATTTGTCCCCCGAATAAGCCGCGTGAGCTCAAAGTATTCACAAAAAACGAACATCTGGTGATTTTTTTTTTCTGGATCATTCCAATAATAGAGTTTGTCTACATTATAGTAAATATTTCGATGGTATATTAACTCAAAAAAATGAGAAAATTGTATAAAAAGGTGGAAAAATATATTCCCCAATAATTTCGTCGCAGTAATCCTCAGATTATTTTCAATATATCGGCAATTCGGTTTCTCCCGTGGACACAGCTGCCCGATTATCCGTTGCGACAACTAACGACAAAATATTATGAGGCATGAGTGTCATTGGCGTTACCTGGGGCGAGTTTTCTTGCTTGTCTCTCTCGCTCACGCATGAATTTCGTGCAACAAGTTGTGGCCCATGCTTACGATTTACTAAGTCAGTCGAGCGAACGAGTGTCCCGCGCTGCCGACAAAAATATCGTCAGTCAGCTCAAGAGCAAGCAATAGGTAGGTAGTACTCTTAAACCATTTACTCACGCTTGGCAGGAGTGTTCAAAATATTGTCGCGCATGTATTCTCGAAAGCTGCCACAGCGATCATCCGTAATCCAAAGATTTCTGTTCATAGAATATTGTCCGCTAAAAGCCCCGCAGGTATATATCCTAGTTTGTCATGCCTCCTATTATTTCGCGAGATGCATAGTATATATTAGCCTGAGGATTTATATCAAAGATGCTATTGTCAATTTTGTCAAGCACTAAAATTGTCGAGAAGACAAGTATAAATATTATTTTCGCAAAAAAAATTTATAGTAAATCCCAGGACGGAAAAATTCGGGTTTTTATGAATTACTAAGGGAGTTTTGTAGTTTTTCCATAGAGCCACTAATAAAACTCGAGTCTTTAAACAGTCGCGATTAGTGGTTCGAATTTTTTTCTGAAAGACTTTAGTCTCTTAACTCTCGCGTAGGTCTCGCGAATCGCACTTCTTAAAGATTCAAGTCTAGTGTTGTTTTTCCGGTTTTTTTTAGTGGATCATTTTTTGGGATTTAATTTCTAAAACACATTGAACATGCTTGTGAGACTTGAAGATACGAGAGAGAGAGAGAGAGGGACTGTATTATTTTTTCAAGCCACCCCCAATCGCAACATGGACCATTTTGAAGCCGATAAATCACAATTAATTAGCCAAGCGTAATGATGTGGCATGTTGGCTCCAATTGGTACCAGCCTCCGCGTGTTGGTGGGTCCCGGGCAGTGTTTGTGTGTCAGCCTCATCGACTTTTCGCCACACAGAACAGCTACCTGTATTATATCCCTCCGACTTATTATGCACGCTTATATGGAATAATTTGAATGTATGAATCACTTATAGGAAAAAATGTATGACCGCCGACGGAGTAAAATATCATTGAACTTTGTCAATTTTTATAGATATGTTAATAGCAGAAATTGGTGGCAAAAGGCGAATCCTTGGGATAATTATTTTATTGAAAATGTTTGTCGGATATTTCTCTGCATACGACGAAGTTGCAACGAATTTTTGACAGTAAATTTCATGCTATTCTATGCGCCAACTAAATTATTAACTTTACAGCTCGATAAATCATTTAAATCGAGTATCTCGCGCATACACGAGTCGCCGTGGGCCTGATGACACTCGGTGTGTTCGCGGAAAGATGCAAAAAGTAATTTTTACACACGAGAAAAATGAGGGGCAATGCGGGGGAAAAATCACGCTGTCAGCGACTGTCACACTGAACTGCGCGGCTCGGCGCTGCGCTCATGTTGAGCAACCGTGCAGCTCACCGGCGATCAACTAAAACCGCCGAATTCCTCTGTCAGCGACTGTCACACTGAACTGCGCGGCTCGGCGCTGCGCTCATGTTGAGCAACCGTGCAGCTCACCGGCGATCAACTAAAACCGCCGAATTCCCCGAGTACACGGTAAGATTTCGCACAAAACTGCCGATAATTCGATGGATTTCATACAATTTTTCTCCGAAACATGTCACTGAACGAAAATGAGAAAATTTATACCGTGCCGAGTGGGAAATTTTACCGTGCTCATCGGTAAAAAAGTTCGATTGTAAGACAATTTTTACTTGCCGAGTGGGAAATTTTACCGTGCTCATCGGTAAAAAAGTTCGATTGTAAGACAATTTTTACTTTTTCACAGAATTAACAACCCCCAAAAGACTTTTAGCGACGCGTTCGTCGTCCCGAGCGCAGTTATTTTCTTCAGACTTTTGAGTAAACGGTTTATTCTTCTGATCAAAAAAAAAAAGATCTGCTGCCAACTTTTTTTAACAAAACTTTTTTTTCCACGACCAATAGTTTAAACGTTATTCTATTTGGAGCACCAAAACACTGCTTTGGAGCAGCTATTTTCGCATATATCTCCCGAACGGATACTTTTCATGAAAAATTGTTAATAACAAAATTTATCCAGCATTAAATTCCTAATATTTTCTATCCCAAACTTTTTTTTCCACAATCTCTCCCGAACGGATACTTTTCATGAAAAATTGTTAATAACAAAATTTATCCAGCATTAAATTCCTAATATTTTCTATCCCAAACTTTTTTTTCCACAATCACCTCATTCCGAGTTAATCCAACTAATCCACATTAGTTGAATAACTGCACGTGCGTTTATATAGTATATCACTTTTATAATTTATAAAATACAGCAAAGAAAACAGACCAAGATGAAGAATGTCCATAAAAATTGAATGAAATTTTTCTTTTTTATTGCAAGCAAAAAAACCGTATATATGAGGCCTTCTGCGTTAAAAATGATTCATAGTTTTTATCGACGTACATTGAAGGCATATATTGAATTGCCCAAGCCTGGCAAGCAGTCGCGGCACATCTATGTACGGAAACGGGACGTCCCATGGCAATATGTGAGTATATCTCGCCACCTGGAGACCAGTAGTCATAGGAGGGACCTCCTGGCCTCGTGGATAGCAGCTAGTCAAACTATTAAATAGCCACATTTACGGAAAATGCAAGAAGTTGACGCACGTGCTCACAAGCTGAGGCAGGAAGAAATAATGCATGGATATGTGTGGCTGTGATCAACATTCCCTAAACGGCCTTCTCTCCTTCCTCCGTATCTTCTGAAAAATCATCGCAAAAGAGTTAACCACAGCTCTCAAGGCAGATAGGCCGTGTATTGCATTTGGCATAAAGCGACTCCGCTTTTTATCTTGCCTCGCCTTCTTCATCTTCAGCTACTTCATCGGCATAAACATTATATGTGTGCGCGCGTGAAACTCATGCCTGCAACAAGTTGTTGTATGCGACCAATGTGGACATAACGCAAGATCTCACTCCTTCGTACATTTTTTTTCCAGGTCAACGCCGCTATGACGATTGGAACATATTGAGAATACTTGTGGAGAAACTGCCACCCAGTGAGAAGAAAAATTAAACGAGCTATATGAGGTAACATTGCTTAATTATAAGTCGATAGAGAAAATAAAATAGAAAAGAATTTTTTTATAATGATATTTAGTATCGTTTTTTAATTATCTTTTTTTTTGTAAAATTAAAATTTCTCAAGTTATCTGCGTTTTGGAGGATGATTCTGACAAAATGTGACGTATTTATGTGAATATTTTGTTAACGATTGTCGATTCGAAGAAAATACTTGATATAAAAATTAAAGGTTATTAAATTTCCTACTTTTTTTTGTCTCAAACATTTTTTTCTATCGTTAATATTTTTCGAAAATTTCCGCCTTGAGTGACGTGAGGTGTATATCTACTGACTGTTCTCATCCACCAATTTGACTAAATTATACTATTTTTTGTACAGTTAAGCAGAATTTGATGAAAAATGATTACTGTTTAAATAATTTCATGTGTTTAAGCCTCGACAGACGCATAATTACATCGTTTCAACATGATATTTTCGACTTGTAATTTTTTTCAACGGATAAAATACAGCTATAACACAAAATATAAAGAAATTTCGAGTAAGTAAAAACGCCAGCGAGTGACGGTCATTGGCGATGAATGACCAGCGCAATCCAGTGAATGACTGCTGTCAAATATTATCGATAAACTGCACAAATAAATAAGTTACAAGTTCTGCGGCATTGAAATTATTTAAACTAATTAAAAATCAGCGTAAAGAGTCACTTTATCGCAATAGTATTGAGTGAATTTTGTTTTTTTGACTCAACCATAAACAAGTGTTTTTGAGTTAGATGAACTTGCGCCAGTCATTGATTGGTGAAACGCCGTTTGAAATGTACATGTTGCAGTGAGTGACCGATCTCGACTAGTATGCGCACTTAATAATTAATTTCAGATTCTCAGAACCACACACACTCTTCTGTACATTGATATAAACGTCTTTCGGATGAAATTGTCAATCAAACAGTATTTTTTGTATTTATCTAATTTTTTTATCCATTGATAATTTAAAAATCACTGTTTCCTGACATAAAAAAATAAAATTTATTGACTAGAACTATGCAGAATTGTATGAGGATAATAACGAAGATTGATGCCGTTTGAAACATCTCCGAATTCACAAAAAATCGAAAAAAAAAAAAAAAACAGGAAAAAAAATCTGATTGTGAAACCATGAGAACGCGTGATGCCTCCTCATAAAAACGATCCATTGCACGGTAAAAAAGAGGAAAAAACCATACCTGCTTCCACCCTGTGATGATATTAGTGCTGTTCCTATCTTTATCGTTATGCGTTTTGTTGTTTTAAGCATCTTTATGCCTGGACACGCTCGGTCATTAACGTTTGATTTACAACTTTCTACAAATCTATAAAGGAGTCTCGATCTCTTTCTCTCATAGTCCACGGCAGACATAACATGGAGAATCCAACATATCCTCTCCAACGGCCTTTATCCCCAACTCGGGTCGCCGCGGGCCCGTCTTGCGGTCGCAATATTTGGCCCGAGATCGGGGGACTGATAAAATTATACGCTAAGTCCCATAAACGGGTCTCCGGGCGGGTAGTTAAAATTAAAATCTGTCGTAAAGGGCCATAGTGAGATGAGTTAGCGCCGGATATGTCGGCCTGGACATTTGGCTCCTGACTTCGTCGCTGCCAAGCGACCCCCAACTGATGCTCGACCAGTGTTGCATTGAGCTTGTAGGCAAGATACAATTTTTAATACAAATTATCGTCTTGAGTAATTAAGATTTATGCAATATAAAAAAAAAATTTTTTTTTATGGAATAATAGTACAATTAAAATTTGAAAAAAAAAAAAAAAATGATTTTATGAGAAATTTATTATTTTTTATACCAAATTTATGTAGATTGTTTATAAAGTATTTTATGAAAAAAAATTTTTTCAGTTTAGATTTAGAAATAAAATTTTTTTTTTTTTGCAATTTAAAAAACTGGAATTTTTTTGTAAAAAATTGTTTTTTGAGTATTTAAGTCTAAATTTTTTTTATTAAAAATTGTTTTTTACAGGAAATGTTTATAAAAATGAGATACTCATCTTAATTTTAGATAAAAAATTTTTTAATACCAATAATATTATCAAAAATTCAAATTTTCTAATAAAAAAAAATGTTTTTTGTATTTTTGATGAAAAAAAAAAGCCTTTTTTTCCATGAATAATGTTGATAAAATTTTTTTTCATAAAAAAAAAACATAAATTTGATATTATAATCTCAAAGTTACATGATGAAACTTTAAATTAAAAGTTGCATCCCACGTATTTTTTTAATGCTTCAAAAGATATTTTTTACAAGCAGCTTATCAGTCGAGTGGCTGTCTATCAACTTGCACACATATAATATATGCATTTTGATTCATTTGCCGAACAAGCCGTTTCAATACTTTCCTCGTCGCCATTATACGATAACGGGTATTTATAATATCTCCAGAGCATTGCTGGGTCATAAACTCCCTGCGGCGACGATCGCTCGTTACTTTTACTTTTATTATCACTTTATTATTGGCCGATCCACCTTTATATGATCGTATTAATACGAGCCTGTGTGCAGGGACAGCTTCTATGATGTGTATAAACTTGTGTATAGTGGGGTTGTTTTTTTTATTTATTTTTCAGTTTTTTATTTTTTATATAAACACCCGCCCTCGTCAGTTTACCACTCTATCAATTATACATTCCGGGAAAGACATCCAGACTCACTTCCAACGATGCTTTTAGTTATCTCTGAGTTTACGATGGTATATCGCTTGAAAACTTAACAAAAATATGTATTTTTATCACCTCAACATGTATATAGATATATTTTTATTATTACATTTGATTTATTTCAAAATTTTATGTTGGAAAAAAATTTTTTAATTCTAGATAAAATTTTATTTGATATTTATCATTTTTATGGTTCAGTGCACTCATCATAAGATTTTGGACCACAAAAAAAAAAATTTTTTTTTTTCTAATCATTTTTCAGATTTATTGTTATAAAACTTGAAAAAAATTTTCAAATATTGTAAAAGCAAAGGTTAGATAATGAAAAAATAAACGGGAAAACTAAATTTTTTTAAAAAAAATTTACAAAAAAAAAAAATCAAAAATGCATTGATTATTTTTTTAACATTTAAAAAGTGATTTTTCAAATGATTTTTAGTCGATTGAGATACACCTTTATTTTGGATAAAAAATCGAAAACTATCGCAAAAAAACAAAAAAATTGTGGAAATAATATTTGGGACACTTGAAAATTCGATTTATATTGGATTAAAAATAATTTCAATCCATTTGAAAGGCAATTGAAAAGTGGTCCAGAAATTCTTAGCTGTCCCAAATATAATGGGACACTAAGAATTAAATTTATTTAAATCGATTAACATATACTTTTTAGTCCAATCCAAAAAATCAAGTATCTACTGTCCCAAAAATTAAATCTCTCTATTAGCAAAAAAATTTGGGACACCAAAAAAATCAAACTTAATATAAATTTCATATATTATTTCAAACTAATCGTTATTCGAGAAATCCAAAACTAACCCAAAAAATCGTTAGAAATTCCTCTGTGCATATATTTATTTCTAAAAATTCATAAAAAAATCCAGTCAATACTAAAAAAAACCAAAAAAAAAAATAGCATTTTAAAAATTTTATGTTTATAACTTTCTCGACATACTGTCTTTCAAGTCCGATAAAAATCCGATAAAATTTCACAGAAAAATTCATTTTTTCACCCGAATTTCATCGCTAATAAATTTTTTTTCTCCCCGCTGTTAAATTAACCATCAAAAAAAAGGGGTAAGTTTAAAATATAACTCGATTATAAAATTTTCTTTATTAATAATTTCCTCCCTTGAAACAAATGCGTGTATTCAAGTGAACAGGTGAGAATTTCATGGAGTAGAGCAAGCACGTCCGGAGCATTTTCAAAAAGAAGACGCAATCCGAATGTGGGCATATAATATCGATAATAATCTTAAACGTGGGACGATCATCCGAAATATATTGTGCTCGTTAGAATCTAAATTGGGGTCCAGTGATGAGGAGGAGAGAGCACGCGAAGAGGGCGCGAGGGTGAGCGAGAGAATTCAAGCCGTCAGGTATAGAAAAAAATGTATAATTTAGTCTCTGAATTTTTTTGATAAAAACTCATATATACAAACATATATCTCTACATTACTCTAATTTACATATTATATTTACAGTGAGAAGCGCCTTTGTCTCACCGCTTCGTCGTCGTCGTCAGTTGCTCGCCACATCCGGTTATTTTTCCTCAAGTTTATGGGTTGCTATTAAATATATAATGTTGTCACAAATATTCAGAAAGAATTCAAGTCCACACGGCATTTCTCTAATTTATTTCTAACATGACACGATCGAGAAAGACAAAAAAAAATACATCTATCATTTTTTATTCTTAATTATTACCATATTTTTTATGAAAAATATTTTTTTTCTTTTGTTGCAGTTTATATTTCGACGATATATCGACGAGTTTAACAGCGGTGTGTGTATATAGTAGTCGCGTCGATTGGAGATTGGCGTACGCGCGCGATTATCGATCGGAAGAGCACACGGCGTGGGACCACCGGGATCGAGCGAGCGACCGGGGCGCTGCTGGACACGATCGCTCCATCGTTCTCAAGTCACTGCATAACTTTTAACGAACGTGCAGAGGCTGCGTTGTTTTTAATTCTTTAAATAATGAACGCGTAACATGTCTATGGTAATGATTTTGAATTTTTTATTCTGCTTAATCAACATGGGTAATTTAATAATCATTCGCTGGCAACTTATTTATTTATTGAGTATATCTATAGATTGTGACTGTTATAGTACTTCAGTTTACTTGGAAAAAAAAATTTTTTCGATGACCTAATGAAAATGAATTTATTTAAAAAACCTCGAAAATTTTGTATTTTGTATTTTTTTTTTTTTTTGATATTTTAACAATAACTCGATAAATATGCAAAATAACAAAGAATTTTATTATAATTAAATTAATGAGAATTAAATTATCTAAAAAAAACTGTAGAATAAATTTTTTTGAATCTTCCTTCATTTTTGAGTTATTAACGATTTTTTGAAATTCTTATATTTTTTTAAATATCTCCAAAATGATGCATGATACGAAAAAATTTTATTTAACGTTTTTTGTAGGAAATTTAATTTTTAAAAATTTAATTCTCATGATTTTTCTTGCCTAATTACCGGGTAATCACTGAAAATAACAAAAAAAAATCACAAAAATCTTTTGATTGTAAAATTTTTCTAAAAATAATATTAAATTATAAAATCAAAATTAACGTTTTTTATATTCCTTTAATTTTAATAAAATCCAAATTTAAATTTAACCAAAAATTTCCATTGTTTTTTTTTTTTTTTTATTTTATCAAAAAACGCTTTTTAATTACAAAAATAAAAAATACCAGGTTTTTTCATCAAAATGTTGAAATAAAAATTTCTCAAAATATCTTTCGAATATTACTTACTTCGAATTTTAACTATATTAAAAAAAAAAAAAACGATTTTTGTAATCATTTAGACCCCAAAAAATTATTAACAAAAAAATAATTGATTGCGATATCTGGCTTGAATCCAATTCACGTACAAGTACACTCAAACAAGATTTTACAATGCGAGAAGGAGCATTGGCTAATGACACTGGAGATAGCGACGATATCGCTAATTAATTCCGCCGCGGTCGCGAGGATATAGGAACGTCAATGCTAGTTAAACAATTAATCGATCGATTTTGTTTTTTCAAACAGGAGCGAAGAAATTTATTAATACATAAAACTTTTTTTTGTAATACAAAAAAAAAATTTATGTGAGTACGCGGGTAATTTAGAGGAGGACTATTAATTCCCGTGGACCACAGCGACGATGATGACGTGAGAAGAACTCGTGAAAGTGATTTAATCGAATGATTATATTCAAAGGGAAGAGGCGTGAACAGTTTGTTTGCTCTGTCTATTAGGAAATAATAACTGCGGGTCCCGCCCCGCGTACTGATAATTTATTCTCGCTGGGGGCTCCCCGCAGGTTCTGCACCACGCCCTGAATCGTCGCTTCGCTTTATACCGAATTTTAGTATGTATAATACACATATCCGCCATATATTATTGTATATATGACGCGTATATGTGCTCAGCTTCTTTATAACTAGCATCTGCGCACGAGCGTGTCATAAACACACCCCTCACACGTCAAAATAACTCAATTAATTAAGTATTTCTGCGATAAATTTTACGTCTACCTACGCCCATTTCAATTTCAACTGTATACTCAAAATATATTAATAGTTTTCTCATATATTCTATTAAAGTCATTCACTTAGAAAACAGGCAAAAAATCAATTTTTGTTATATTTTATTATTATTTTTTTTTTTATTTCCTAAAATACGAAATTTACCTACTATTAGGAAAAGTATATTGGACCATATGACTCAATGTTTAAATTTGACCTAAAAATAAAAAAACACGGCCAAAAATATGTTGCGTTAAGAAAAAAATTTGGGACACTTCAATTTTGGGACAAATGTCCCAAAAATTTGGGACACTTTAATTTCTGTTTATGAGTTGATAATTATGAGTCATTCTAATTTACAGTCTGAAATTGGTCCAAAAAGTAAAAACTGTCATAAAACACTTAATGGCGTTAAAAGAAAATTTGGGACACTTGAAAATTCTGTTGAAAATACGAGTAATGCAATTTTTGGTCATTTTCATTGCAATTTAAAGTTGGCCCAAAAATTAAAAATTGTCTCAAAAAAACTAGTTGATAAATTTGGGACAGTAGAAAATCAAGTTTGAAATACGTTTTACGTGATTCAAGTCTTTAAAATTATATTGCACAGTTAATATTTATGCATAAAAAATTGGCCCAAAAATACGACGTCAAAATAGAATTGGGACAGGCAAAAAACGAATTTAATATCCATATAACGTGATTTTATGTTGCAATAACAGTAATTCAAAGTTGGGACAAAAATTCAAAACTGTCCCAAAACAAAATAGTATTTAGGTACAATTTGGGACACCTAACAATTAAATTTAAAAAACATTTCAAGTTATACCTTCAGCTGTTTTAAATGTTTTTTCTCATCCAAAAATTCAAACTGTCCCAAAATAAAAAAGGGGCCACGGTCAAATTTTAGGACACTAAAAAAATTAAATTTTCTGAAAATTTCATTACATACAATTTTGACTTATTTCAGCATTTTTTCATGTCAAAACATCAAAAACTGTCCCAATAACAAAATGCAATTTTCCAAAAAAAATTGACCCAAAAAAGTCCAGTTTAAAATACGTTTTGGATCATTTTAAGTAAATTAAACCAAACTTATTTTGAGCCTCAATAAATACCATTTTTTGGGCCAACATTGGATTTCGATATTAATTTTAAATATTAAAAACTTTAAACTACTAAATATACAACCCCTACTTCATCACTGACATTGATTTATAAAAAAAAAATATGTTGATGCAAAAAAGTCGAAAAAGAGCGACAATGAGCCTGATCTGCGATGGCAAGAAGTGAATATAACCACCCCCGACATTTGGCGGCCTGCTCCCCACGGACCGACTGGCATTCAGAGCACTTGCGGCAACGCGCAAAACGACGCGAAAAAATCAAGACGCTTATATACCAACATATATATGCCGAAGATAACCACAGTTGTATATATACGAGAGAGTGAGACGCGGACGAAGACCGAAAGCCCCCGATTCGGACGTTGGCAGCAATACATTCAAGGCCACTTCGAATCTGGACGCATAAACATGCCATGATCGCGGACGCCCATCACTCGCTATAATAACAATAAGACTCGTTCCTCTCGGATGCCGTATCGCGCGCCCTTCCCTTCCGCCCTTCTGCCGCCGCGCTGTTCCTACTCGCGAAGCGACAGTGCAGAGATCCCACGTGATTACGAGCGCGGGAGCGTCTTCACAAATCACTCGGCCGAGAGCCGCGCGGACGGAGCAGACCGCAGCAGCAGCACACACTGAAAAGACGACCTGTACACTGCTCACTCTACCCATCTGGTCGTTTCTCCCGCTTTCTTCACGTTCTCTTCACTATTTCCACTGCGACAGTTTTTTTTTTTTTCAGTTTTAGTGCAATTAAATCACTAGTTTACATGATCCATTTTCTTATTAATAAACCCTACCTTATCGACCCTGGAAAAACTCAGGACAGAAAAATTCCGGCTAATAAAACTGGAGTCTTTAAACAGTCGTGATCAGTGGTGTGAATTTTTTTTTGAAAGACTTTAGTCTCTTAACTCTCGCGCAGGTCTCACGAATCACACTTCTTGAGGACTCGAGTCTCGTGTTGTTTTTCCGATTCGAACGTCGCACATGCTCAGAGACGATAGTATGCCAACGAGAGCTTGAAGACTCTAATTTCCTCGGGTTGTCGCACCAAAATTTTTCCAAGTTCTTCATGAAGAACTTGGAAAATTTTCAGCCGAGCTAAAGGGACTTGGAAAATTCCTGGCTGAACTGCTACCAGGATGGATTTAGAATAAATGCCTCAAACTACGCAATATTTCTATTAAACTTTAAATTTATAAATAATATAATTACGTGTAATAAAAGTTACATTCAATACATTTACTTGATCTAAATAATTATTTCGTTTTCTAATAATGCACCTCGAATGGCATTTATCGCAAAATAATTATCAAGATTATTTTTACTCATAAATATAAAAAATGAAAATAATAATAAGTTCACACGTTTATCAATATAAATAAAATCATAGAGAAAGTCCATTTAATTGTAATTACTTAATTGAAATGTAAAATAACAAAATGTAATAATTTACAGTTGAAAAAAATTAATTAATCTGTATTGCGACAATAATAGTTGATCTAGACTTTAGTCTCTCTATTTATTAGAGACTGTAGTCACAACGATGAATTGTTTCTATAAAAATTTCAGCCATTTGAGTCGCTCAATATTTTATGTCTATGAAAACCCATCTTTTTTCATCTTAAAATCAAATTTCTTCCCATAAAAAACCCCCCATATATACCTATAATCAATAAAAATAATCTCACACCTCTAACTAAACCTCTAAAATATTTTTTTTAACTCATAAAAATATTTTTTCTCAACTCTTTTGTAACAAAGAAAAAAATATCAGTGCAGTGATCCTAATTAAAAAAACGTAAAAAAAAAAAAAAAAAAAAACACCAACAAGAAAAATCAAGAACAAAAATTTAGGAAACATGTTTGTGTATGAATTTCGGATAATTTGCCCCAAAAATACAAGATAAAAACAAAAATGGTCGAAGCTTAAGGGGCGCGAGGGGAGGGGGGGACAAAGGGGGCCGAAGATATATCGTCGAAGCGGCTGTTAATAAGAAGAGAGAGACAATGCAGTTGGTACGGCATGCATATATAGAGGAATGCGACATATATATATATATATGCACGTGAGAAAGAACGAAAAATAAGTATTTCTGTGTTCATCCTCATCCCTATATCTAGAGTTTTAAAGTGATCGTGAACCGGGCATCCGTGTTCGTACACGTCCACGCGGGTCGACGATGTGTGGGAAGGCACGGGCGTTCATATGTTTATTAGCCGGACCCAGCATAAATAACGCGGCCATAAGGTATATAAGAAGGAGAAGAAAAGGGTGAAATGCATGGCAAAGCGTGGTGGAGGCGGCTATCCACCACTTCGAGGGGAACGGCGACGACGACACGAATGACTTAGGAGTGGGAAATAAAAGAAAAAAGGAAAAATAAAATTTGAAATAGCCTTTTTAGACTTAGCCGAGAGATTGCCCGAGTAAATTGTCACACGCTTCGTTTTTTTTTTATGGTATTTTTAGGTAAAATATAGAATAAGTCATTATACGCACTCGTGAGCGTTTGAGATGTATATATATTTGGAAATATTAGTAAATTTTGAATTAATGACATTTAGTGTTTTTTTTTTTTTTTATGTAGATTCTGAATTTTTTTAAAAAATTTTGGTAAGATATTAAAAATTTTATTTTTAATGATTAAGTACCTAGTTAAAAATTTTTTAAAAATCGAAAATGTACGATTTTTCAACGAGATTTTGTATATTTAAATAAAAATTTTGAAAATTCGATTTTTCAATGACTGTTTGAAACTTTTGAAAAATTGAAAATTTAAAAAATCCATATTTTTTGACGAAATAATTGCATTTTTTTCGTAGATTTTGATTTTTCAGGGTTGAAGGGATCCTAAATATTTGTAGACGACCGGGAATTACTTCTACAAATCCCCCAAGAGTTTGTACCACCCCTAATTTTATTTTTTTTACGCGTTTTCCGATTTTTTAAAACCAAAATCGTCATTCTAGGCAGCTTTAGCGAGAGATAACGGTGTATCGCGAGGTTGTAGGGGGTAATAAATATTTGTATCGAGCAGAAATCTCTTCCACACACCCTCCGAGAGTTTCTACCACCCCTAATTTTATTTTTTTTCGCGCGGTTCGATTTTTTAAAACCAAAATACCGAGTCAAAACAGCTCCAGCAAGAGATAATAGTGCATCGCGGGGTTGAAGGGGTGATAAATATTTCTACCGAGCAGAAATCTCTTCCACGCACCCCCCGAGACCTTAGACCACCTCTACTTTTATTTCAAATCATAAATTAAATCCACAACAAATCAAAATATTAAAAATTTTCATTTATATCAATTTTTCCATAGTATAGTCTGCATTTTTATTAAAAAAAAAATTTTTAATACCAAAACTTTTAACGAAAAAAAAATAATTAAAACTTAATAAATTAATATTCAATGAAAAAAAATTGTATATAAATTAATTATTGGTTATTTATCAATTTATTTTTCGTTTTTTTGCAAGCGGAAAAAAGGAGGGACATCAACCGACGAATATCAGGCAGAAAAAAATGTTCTGAGATATGTACATGTATATATAAAGTTTTATATTGGTGAGTATAGGGGCAACAAGACGACTCTGAAAGAGCTGGACCTACCTAATTTACCTCCCAGATAATGCGGCATAATTAAAGCAAAATGTAACGTCGCTGGCAATTAAAACAAATTTATGCGACCGAGATCCACGATCGGGCGACCCAAGAGGGCCTACTATGGCCCAAGCAAACCTCGAGACTTCTTCCCTGCGTGTTCATATGCCTAACACACATCCCTACGCGACTCACTGTTCATTGTGCTCAAGAAACTTGCTACTAAATACGCGCGCTCTGGAGGATGATAAATTACTCGTTTTGATATCGATATTATTTATTTTTTTCAAAATCCGCTGTACCAGACATATATGTTGATAGGGTTTATTATATTCACGTGATGGGAAAATTGCCAGATGATTGCGCGTTTACAGTATGCACATTTGTCCATGCTTGAGAATATTTGTTTTATAATTTTTTTCTCATCGTCCTCGCGCAATTTATTCAAGGCAAGAGCATGAATTCTCATTAGCCAATCGAGATCTGATGCGTCGCCAGAGATCCTTTGAGAGATTAGCGTCCTTGTCTGGATTATACAATTCTCCATAAATACATTAAAGCCTTCAGAAATTACTTTCCTTTTTCTTGGAATATATCTAGTCTGTATAAATCATATGATATGATGTTTAAACTTGAAAAAAAAATTTTTTTACAAGGGATATAAATATAAGAGACTTTTGACGACACGGTAATTCGATAATTTAATGAAAAAAATTAATTTAAGTCAAGTTTTCAATCGGATACATAATAAAAAAATTTATTTCTAATTTTTTTTCCCATTTATTTCTAAGGGTTCTAACTATAAAAATGTGAGTGGGTAAATTTATCCGTAATTTACACGTTAATTTGATGTATAATGCGGTAAATTTACAGTTATACGATCATAAATAAATTTTACGTTTATAAATTGACAAATTTTTTCCCGTGAAAAATGAAATTTGATTTAAAAAAATCCAAAACCAATACTAAAATTTTGGTATGATCAAATTTGATCTCAGAAGATTCTATATTTTGATGTTTTCGAAATATTTTTTTAAAGAAATGACGAAAATTTTCAAGTTTTCAAAATTTTTCAAAAAAAAAAAAGTGTCATAAAATAAAAATTATTCTACATTTATTGCAGAAAATTTAATTTTCGATAATCTAACTCCATTATTCATATTTTTTATTATTTTCCTTATTCATCGAGTAATTATCAAAAAATTTTTTAAAAAATTACAAACAGCTAAATAAAGTAAAAATTATTATGCTGTTTTAAATCAATATATCTTGAAAACTACTGACGATAGAAAATTTTTCTATTAACCATTTTTGTAGAGAATTTCATCAGCTACAAAAAAGGTCTTTATCAAAATTAATCCATTTCACATCCTTATCGAGATATCAGCAAGTAAAGTGTCATCAACCATTTCAACTCTTCGAAAATTTTTTTCACGGTAAAATATAGAAAGAGTTAAAAATGCGCGAAAATTCAACACTTGTATATACAAACCACATACAGGTGTAAAAGGCATGTAGTGAGGACAACTGAAAGTAGTGCGGTGAACAGGAGGTGATGGCAGCCATGAGGACCGCGGCGGAGACAAGTGCAGAGGGAAAGAGCGCGATGCACAGCCGACATCTCGCTTTCTGACGAGATCAAAAGCCTACAACGAGAGAAGCCAGTCAACAAATACGGCTCGCGACCGCTGCGACTCATAAAGCAACGTCACTCGTCCGACATTCTCTGATTCTCTCGCAGGGGCTATCGAGAGCAGAGGTAGACCAGCATTATATGTCCTCCCTATACGCACACAGCTCCCTCTCTGTCCCGCGCATACTCTGTATATACAAATACACATTTATATACGTATCATGTGGCACTTATACGCGCTATAAGAACGAGGAAAAAGCTATGTTTATGTGACCAATCAAGCCCAGGTAAAGTACGTGCGTATATATACTCCTCAATCTACGTAATAAAACGAAATTCTTTGTGGTGCGTATATAGAATGTCAAAGAATTACGCCTTGTTAACGATAAATAATATTTTTCAACTTTTAAATTCAATTTTTTTCATCTCACATACAAAATTAAAAATATACACCTCCCAAAAATTTTTTTTTACCCTAAAAAACTTTTTTTGTTAATAATTTCAATTTTTTTATTAATTAAACAATTCCGAATTTTAATAAAATTTGAAATTTTTTCAGTTAAACAATTTTTTTAATAATTATTTTAAAAATTTATTTATTAAATGTTAATAATAACCGAATGTGAATTTTTTTCATAATCGAAGGAAAAATAAAAAAAAAAAAAAAAACTGGCACATATTTGACTCGATGAATAATGTATATTTATTTTATCCGTCGTCTTTTCAATATATATAGGAATTATTCAAATAATTCCAACAAATATATATCGAACGATTATAAGAATCGCAAATGCTCTCGTCTGCCGGCCGATGAATTCACGTCGGAAAAAAAACTGTCGTCGCGCGCGAGAGATATAAATCGACGTCGAATCGGATTTTATTGTCGCCGGGGGTCTTCGTTGTTGGGTGTGCGCGCGCGGCGAAGAAAGGTGATAGGAAACAGGTCCGGTCTCGCCTGGAGCGAGGCTAAACTATTTCGTGTTTTTCTTCTCGAGGGGCATAAGAGCGCGCGCGCGGCGCAGCCGCTATCTCTTCGCCATCTGCCTGACAAACCCTGGCATTCTATCTCATGAATACGTCATATCTATTATTCCCCCCCCGAAAACCCAGCTTCAACCCTATAACAAAAAGAATTTTCAAACTGCCCCTTGAAAATTTTTCATTCTTCAAAAATCACAGAAAATTTTCCCACTGCACAAAAAAAAATTTAACGAAAACTATATATCGAAAAAATCATTTTTCTGTTTTTTACACATTTATATTGACATTTTTGTCAACGAAAAAAATCATGCATGCATGCATGTTTTACAGTGTCAAAAAAATCTGAAAATAAAATTTTCTGACTTTTTTTTTAAGGATTCTCAAGGTCAGAATCATGGGTCTATATACCTCCCTGATAGTTTGGAGGTTCATGAATGACCAAAGGACCGCATATACTAAAAGCGTATAGGGGCGACAGGCCGGCAGTGATGCTGGTGTTACTACTGTCGGCGAGAAGAAAAGTAGAGGAGGCGCGCACACAGGCTCACGGATATATAAGTCAGGTGCGAAAAGTGGCGCCGGCGCTTTGGCTTTTCCGAGCCAAAAATTCCTCTACCTGCTTTTACCGCAGCTGGCCACCGCCTCCACCAACTCCCGAGCACGACACATTCCAACAGTTGAGAGTATATCCATCGCGCAATAACTCAGAGTGATTTTGTGATCATTCTTCAATACTTCTATACAAGAAAAGATATCATTTATTCATTTTTAGGTCATTCGAAGTCATTTTTGACGGATAAAAAAATTTTTCAACAGAGATATTCAACTGTAAATATCCTCATGACAGCTATACAGTGTTGCAAATTAATTTGTGACACTCAAATTGCAATTTTTCATATATAACTACCCGATAAATTACCATTAAAAATTTTTATTTTAGTGTTTTATTATTTTTAATTCTGAATAAATTATTCAGCTATAACTAAAATTAGTTATTCATATGTATAATAGTCCTTAGGTGAATTAAAATTTAAAGCAAGAAAAATATTGACATAGCCCGCTAAAACTTTGCATGATGGCAGCAATGTACGCCGTGGTGCATTGGCTTGAGTAAAGTGTAGAACAAAATACAGCATGCATATAAAATCATAGAGAAGCAACCCCCAGAGTGCTGTGCGATAATAATGCATAAGGGGGAGGAGCAAGTGAGAAGCGAGAGGGGGGAAGCGAGTCACGCCCCGAGTTTTCGTTCAAGCCGTGGGGGGAACAAGCCGACCGACAGTATAGGAAAGGGAATAAGACAGAGACACTGATAACGGACAGATCACGTACAAGCACATGAAATCAAGCCAAAAAATCACCCCCTCCCCTCGCAGTGCCCCCACCAATATTCCCAGTTGATAAAAAAATGAAAAATAATTTTATCCGCGGAGAAAAATAAATCATTTCCGGCGGAGGAGAGCGACGCGTGCGGCTATAAACCGCGCTGAAGGATGTATAATTCTCGGGTGCGTGGGTGGACCGGCGCCGGTGGTGGGGGGTAGTGGGATTGGCTGGAGTGGAGCGCGCGCAGTGGTGGGGGGCGGCGCGCGCAACCTTTTCGCCCCACTACGGCTATCGAAAGCTGGCGCTGGAGAGGGGCGTCGCGACGTCGGGCCCCCAGAGCTGGTCCGTCCGTCGTCCGGCCGACTTGAGGCATTCGAAGCCCCCGCGAATATTCGTGGTTTTAAACGAGGACGTTTCGCGCGTGCATTTTAATTAGAAATTAATTGAAAAAATAGGTATATTAATACTTGAAAAAAATTTTTTTAAGGTGGAAAAAAATTCGTGCTGCAGTTAATCCGTTGTTTTTTTTTTGTGACACACGCATGCACGCGTGTTATCCACACGTCGATACACGTATGCGGTGCGTCACGCATGTTCAGTCTTGCGCATCGCCATGATTATACGGCGCCTGATGGTGCCAGCAGTGGCGCGAGTGAGAGCTTCAGATTAGAAACGTCGAATGTGAAGGCAAAAAATTTTTTTTTGTGATTCTAGCTGTTGATTAACATGGCTGGTGACATTGATCAATGGAGACACGTGTCGTTTATTTAGGTGGACAATTTTTTAATTGAAAAAAAAAATTTTTCTAACAAATTACCGATGGGATTACTGTGCGAAAATGAAATTCAAGCGGATTTTAACACGGAAAGTCATTTCCTCATGTGATTAAAAGTGTTTTTTGTGCCTGTTGGTGGATGTTTGAATGAAAAAAGTGTTTTTTTTTACTCGAGAAATTTTCTTTTTTAAGAAAATCAAAGATAAAATTTGTTGGAACAACGTGAACTGGATTTTTTTGGAATTATGACGCTCTTTTGAGGATTAGAGATTGTTGGATTTTTTCCGGGGGTGCTCAGGGGGTTTGTGGGAGTTTTATACGCTTTGAGGGGGAGATTATTTCTCCTCTTGTGGTTTTTTCATGGTGTTTGCGCCGTCGGAAGACGGAAACATTCGCAAGGGACGCTCAGTTTTGCGGAAACAATTGATTGTATGAAGTTAAACGTCTTTGTGGAAGTTAAGCAGACAGAAGGCATGTCGAGAAGAAAGCAAGCACGACCTAGCCGTGCCAATCTGGAAGAGGATCCAGTGCATCATGGACCTCTCAAATGCAATCCAGTTTTAAATCTCGAGGATCAGCCGAACACGCCGCGTAAGTTACAAATTTTTATTCCTTTTTTTTTACTCGAAAAAAATTCCTTTTTCCGCTTTATCGTTTATTGAACTGATACACACTCTAAACATTCGTTCGACGACTGTGGCGATGTATTAAAAAAAATATTTCATTTTTTATCGATTAAAAAAAATCATTTTCGCAGTTTTTTTTAGAATCGAATTATTAATTTTTTTATAGATACGTTTTATGGCAAGTAAATGCGGTTTTTTTTTTGTAGATTGTTATATCGATGTCAATATTTTTTTTAGTGATACAAATTTTTACAGAAAAAAATTATGGTGGAGAAAAAAAATTTTTTTTTTCTATTG
Source organism: Macrocentrus cingulum (assembly GCA_002156465.1). Classification (NCBI taxonomy): domain Eukaryota; kingdom Metazoa; phylum Arthropoda; class Insecta; order Hymenoptera; family Braconidae; genus Macrocentrus; species Macrocentrus cingulum. The sequence continues at coordinate 3,419 of MVJL01001328.1, read as the reverse complement.
CGAAAAATCTCGAAAAAATATTTTTTTAAGCTAATAAAATTAAAAAAACCAACAAAAAATCTTGTCAAATTTTTATTGTTTAAGAAATAATTAAAAAAAAAAACGTTAGATGAGAAAAAAAAATTCTCAATTGTATTAATCAATTTCAAAACAAAAATAAAAAGATGTTTTTAAGATATTTTTCTAAAAATTCAAACCGACGGTAAATATCTTATAAATGTTTTTTTATTATTAAATTCAAGGTAAATATTATTTACAATACCTCCAGAAAATAACATTTTAATAAATCGACAATTAATACTTCCGATGATCAATAAAAATCATCATTAACCCGGTAGAATTCGAGGAAAAATGAGACAAATCATTGTCTTTTCATTATTTCAATTTAATCACTTATAATTAATGTTTTTGAGTTTTTAAAAATTTTTTTCTAGTTGATGATATAATTCACTATCACATTTTTCAATACAAAATGTAATTATTATTTAATTTTTTTCGTATTAATTATCAAATCAAAGAATTTTTTTTTCGTCTGTGAGTTGAAATGTTGGAAAAACGAATTTTGCAGACTGTAACTCAACTTAATTGTTAATATTTAATTGTTTTTTTGTGAAATGCGAATCCTAAAAAATCTAAGAAATTGTTGAAAAAAATTTACTTACATTTTTAAACTCAAAAATAATTAAAAATAGAGAAATTATTTGCAATTCACGACTTTTTTAAAATTTTAACGTTAAAAATTTGAATCTTCTAATGCGTTTTTTGCTCTATATGTTCGTTAAATTTATCTATCAATTTTTCAAATCATTAAAAAAAAATTCAAAACATTAATTTTATATAAATTAAACTATGTTGACACTTTTGAAAATGAAATTATAGTCTATCTCGATCTGAAATTATAGTCTATCTCATATACAATTATATATTATGTTTAAAAAATTGTAGGAGGATTAAAAAATGTCAAAATAATTCAACAATTGATGAAAAAATATTTTTACGTTTTAAAATAAAAAGTTAAAATTTTTATATCAACAAATTACACTACTAAAAAAATTTTACAAATATTTTAAATAAAAATTGAGGTCAATTTTCACAATAACTGACATTTGACGTCAATTTGTGATGGATTTTTTTTTACAATTTAATGTGTATATAGTTTATTCGACCTCTCAGTTGACTTTAGAGGAGTTTAAGTTGATTTTCGATAAATAAAAAATTTATTATCGTAATAAAACAGCCCTAAAATATTGAATAAGGTTTTTTTTTTCATTTTTGAACTTTTTTAATGGGATTGAACGTGTGATTTACCGTTGCTGGAAAATAAAGATATTTTTTTTTCACGCGTTAAATTCGATGGGCGACGAGTTGGCTCGTTGACACGATTAATGAACACAATAGAACATATGTACACGAGGAGGCACGCATCGCGGGTGGGTGAGAAGGTGGCCTGTCACGATTCGAGTCGTGACGGGCAACCAAAAAGCTTTTCCAGCCGCGACCAAAAACGCACTTTGAATCACAATCGTGAAATGATAAATTATAAGAGTCACACACGGGCATAAACATAATATTGACGATGAATTTTATTTGGCTATAAATAAAATTCAATAACGGGAATAAGAAAAAAGAATTTCTCATGTCTACATTCAAAGTTAAAAATTATTTATAAATTTACTCGAAAAAAAAATTTTTTTTCACCATTTTTTCCACTTGATTTAATATTGAATATAATATTATATTGAATTAAACAATATTTTTTATTTTTCTTAAGAAATTTGATACAAATTTTAATGAGTTTTATTGAAAAAAAAAAATTTTATTCAAGTATTTTTTAGATTTAAATGCAAAAAATTTTTTTTTTTCATTTTGTATGTAGTTTTATTTAACATTAATAAAATTATAATAATTATTGCAAGTCAAAATAAACAATTTTCAACCTTTTAACGATTTTTCACTGAGAATTCGAGTGATTATTGGGTTTTTTGTGGTAAAATTGATGTTGAAAAAATTTTTGAAGCCAAAAAAAATTGGTTTGTTTAGAGTTTTTTTGGAAGAGATTATAAAAGATAATAAAATATGAAGGTAATCCTAAAGAATCGCGAGTTTATACTTGTTGTATACAGACGATTATAAGACTAGTGACTTGACAACTAGCAGGACATCTCAGGCTGCGCGTCTGTCAATGTGTCAGCTGCTGATGACCTGAGACAGACTTTAACTATAGCTCCATCCCCGCCGTCAGCTCGTTATCTCGACACCCTCTCAGTCTAATAAATAAATAATCCAATTCTCGTGCTAAGAAGCCATCTGAATAATAAACTCGAAAACGCATTAAAAAAATGAAACAAACGCATAGATTATTAAATATTTTTGATAGACAGGAAATAATAAGACATAGAAGTGACGAGTGATTGATGATTTTAGTTAAGAAAATTTGTATTTTATCGGAGAAATTTGTTTAAATAGGGGTGTGAGGTGAAAAATTGATAAATTAGTTGACATGCAGATTGCACACTGTTTGTTTTGTTTTTCAAAACTTGGTATTATTTACCGCGTTGATTGTTAAATGTTTACAATTTTCCACCTGCACTCTGATGATTTTTCTGGCGCATCGTGGAAATGTCGCAACATCGTGGCCCCCGCGACTGTTGGGGCTCGAGGCGCTGAATTCAAGTGTCAGCGGACGACAGGGCGGTGCGTTGACACTTTGTCGTGTCAATTGATAAAAATAGAAAAAGGACTGTGGCGACGGTGAAGCGATCAATTGGTCGTTGCAATAAGCAGAGCGAAACGTGGAAAACATTGAAAATCTTTTTATCGTCGCTGCTGCCAACTGCCACAATTCAAAAACTGCGTTGCACCGTGTTGCCACGTCTGTCGCCGCTTCAGTGCCAAATTCAAAGATTTTTTTTTTCGCGACTAATTGAACCCCAATGGCTCACCAGACTCGGAGAAATACTTTTTAATTTTTTCATTTCGCGCGGCAATCTTCGTATTTTTTGCCTGCACTGTCAATGACAACTGGAAATTTGAGGTACTAAATTTTATCCAAGCAGAGTTGGCATCGTCGTCAAATTGGCTACTGTCAGAATTTTAATCCTCGGTTTTTAAACACAAATATTACGCGTTGCTGATGCCAAAGTGCGTCTCTTGCACGGAAATCCGACATTTTTTCATGATTTCTTTTTAGTTTTTTTCATAATAACTCGTTAAATATGCGAGATAATAAAAAATTCTATAGCAATTAAATGATTTAGCATTAAATTTTCTACAAAAGATGTCAAACAAACTTTTTCGTATCTGCCTTGATTTTTGAAAAATAATCAATTTTTAGAAATTTATATTTTTCAAAATATCTCGAAAACAGTGCAAAATATCAAAAAAATTTATTTCACATTTTTTGTAGAAAATTTAACGCT
>MVJL01001325.1:0-15191 GCA_002156465.1 Macrocentrus cingulum | reverse complement strand
GCAATGCTATACTTTCATTTGATGGAAAAGATGTGGGCAACTCTGTGCTGTCGCCGAAAAAACAGTACGTCAGACTAATGCCAAACGAGGGTGTTACCCAGGAAAAACGTCGTATAACGGATGGTAATAATTTTTGTATTTTGTATTTACCAATATTTTGCAATTTTATATATGTGGTGCGATTATAATACTCATGTAACATTTTTTAAAGATGCACACATCATCAATGTCGGAGCCAGCACATCACGCGCTAACGTAAATGATGCTGAGAGGGGGATATCAAAAAAAAAAAAATCCGTTTCTGAATCCATTGAAACTGCTGTTTCACGCAAAACAGGTTAGTTTAGCTAAATAACGCTAAATAAATTTTCCTATTCGTACCGAAAAATATTATTATTAAATGGATTTTCGGAAAACTAACACATTAATGTTTTTTATTGTAATTATTATAGCTACCACAACATCTACCGTTGCAAAACTAGAAAATGTGGTGTCAGTGTAAGTTAAAAAAATATTTTAAGTTTGAAATTTGCTATGCATACTGATTTGATTGGAATTTTCGGATCTTTTTAACAGGAACAAGTCATCATCAAGTGTTGTCTGGCAATATTTTAAAAAAATAAGCAAGGAAAAATCAGAATGCCAGATATGCAAAAAATCATACGCCTGCTCTGGTAACACTACTAACATGTTACAACATCTAACTCGTAAGCATGGCCTATTTTGTTCTCAAGAGCAATTAAATCCATCATCACTTACATCCAAACGCAAATTTTCCGATTCAAAAGACCAACTGGGTGATGAAAAGGAAAAAAAGCTCAAGAACATGCAAATAGATCAGTGTTTCAAAAATATAAATGCTTATTCAGGTATGTACCCCGTTATTCCATCGCAAATATCGAAAAGATTAAGGATTAACAAAAAAATCATCCTCTTTTAGTTGGTGGCTCAAAAGATGAGGAAATAACCAACATTATCCTCTATATGCTGGCAGTTGATTTGCTTCCTATTTCATGCGTAGAAAATGAGGGGTTCCAAACATTAATGCAAAAAATTGTTCCTCGTTACAAACTTCCGAGTCGCTTTACTGTGACTCGACTTTTGAATATGAATTACAACTGCCTGAAGAATAAAGTTGGAGAAACCCTGAAAGTTATACCAGCGTTTTGTCTGACAACAGATATTTGGACCGATAATTCCAGCCAGAGTTATTTAGGAATGACCTATCACTATCTAAAGGATAAGCTGGTGATGACAACGGTAAATCTCGGTGCATTGCCGCTGTCCGACGCGCATACTGCTGAAAATCTGGCGACGGCGATGCAGGAGATACTCGGTAGTTTCCAGTTAAAATCGAACGAACCTTGTCGCCATCGTCACTGATCACGCTGCAAACATCACTAAAGCAGCTCGTGATGCATTCGGTGAGGCAAAGCATATTGGGTGCTTTGCTCACAGTATCTCTCACCTCGTGCCCGATGCTCTACAGGCATGTCCAGATAAAATTTCGGACGTGATCAAGTCTGTGAAGGGAATCGTCACCTTGGTTAGGCAAAGCGTAGTAGCCTCGGATCAGCTGAAGTTATGCCAACGTCAAGACTCCATCCCTGACGACAAAATAAAAAAATTCATCAACGACGTGCCGACGCGATGGGATTCAACATTCCGCATGCTTGAGCGATTTCTGGAGTTGAAAAAATATATTTGGCCGGTTATTTCAATGTGTCGTCATCCACCAGACATGCTGCGACAAAACGCGATAGATCTCTTGGAAGATCTCGTGAAATTGATGAAACACGTTGCTGATGTCATCACAGCGATCAGCGGCGATAAATACCCGACATGGAGCATAATAATTCCGCTGATAAACCTGCTGAAAATAACTCTTCATGAGGAGAAGCCTTTGACAGAACTGGGTCAAACGTTTAAGATCAGTTTATTAGAGCAGATTGAGTGTCGATATCGAGACGTTGAAGAAAATAATATGCTTGCCGTCGCCACGATTCTTGATCCACGATACAAAAAATTGAATTTTCAAAATGCACGGTGTGCATCGAGTGCAGTGGGAATTATCAACGAGGAACTACAGAAGATTACTAAAAAAACATTCACGAGAAACGAAAGCTGCTGCTGCTGCCGCTGCAGCTGAGTCCGAAAAGGATGAGCCAACTGTCAGTATCTGGTCGAGTTACCACAAATTAACGAAGAAAAACCTCATCAACGCTACTGTTGATGCTTTTAAAGGGGTTCACGTCGAATTGAAAAAGTATCTCGAAGAGCCCATTATCTATCCACCCGCTGGTGTATGCACTGCCACGCCTTTTGCGTACTGGCAAACATTGAAGCCTGGTTATCCTCGCCTTTATGAGGTAGCAATTCGGCACGAGGCCATCATTGCCACTTCAGTGTCGTCGGAACGTCTCTTCTCTCAGGCTGGCGCGATAAAAACTGACAGACGGAACAAACTCACTGGTGAGCATTTAAATCAGTTGTTATTTTTGAGCGGTTTATCTAAACAAGAGTGGCAAATAAAGTAAGTAATATTTGAATACATTAAATCGTGTTCGTTGATTCAGATGGTGCTTCAATGCACCTAATAAACATTTGCATTTTTTACACCGCATCAAAAAATCAACCCAAATCGCAAGTATGCAGTAGTATGTCTCGGGTGATCAGGTATTAAATATACAATATTCAACACGGTAGTGCTATAAAATAGTCACTATATAATTGTACATATAATTGGCACAATTGGCATTCAAATGAGTACCAGTCCAGAATTGTGTATTATAGGGCTAATAAACAATAAAATATAATCGAATGGTTTTTGATGCAGCATTTTAGTTTGTCTGTCCCCAGTAGTTTGTCTTCAATTTTTACTACAAACGATTCAGAAGAAAGTTCATTAATATTTATAGTTGATGTATATATATATTTGAAATTGAATAAGGGCGATTTATCGATTTCACTCCATTATTTTTTCGAATAATCGATTAATTATAATCGCCTGGCTTTGGAATCGATTATAAAAGTATCGATTTTTTTTCGAGACATCGCACATCACTTGTAGTACAAGCCCTGGGGCTATTTCGGGAACAGGGGGTTATACGGGCGAGGAAAATACACGAGAAATGGCGCTTTTTTAACCACGATTTCACCGAATGAACGCTTTCTATTAGTGACTCTTATGTTTCCCGTGTTTTCTCGCGCTCAATCTCTCTTTCGTTGGACTGTTATTTTCTCAGCGCAAGTTGCGCAGCTTCGGTGGATTAATTGGATTATAAATTTATAAGTTATAAAGTAATTAGAATATAAGTGAATAATACATACTGTGGAATGTAGTACGCCCAAGAAAAATTAAAGCAAATTATCAATTGCTGCAATGAGGCAGTCGGCCATAACTTAAATCGACGCTTTTTTCTTTTCAGCGCGTAGGACGGTAGGAACGTAGGAATAGGAACCAAGTGTTTTTGAGAAGATAGTTGCAATTCTAGGCGGTGGCACCAATGATGTTATTAGCACTGAATACAATGTGTGGCGATGTATATGTATGTACACATCAATATTATTTTATTATCACTTTTTCAGTGCTGGCGGGTGTGCAGTTAGTATTAAATGATTTTTAATTAGTTGTTGCTCTATAAATTTATTCTTATACTTTCAAATGCATTGTCAGGGTATTTATTTATTATTATAATCATATTCTCAGATATTCTCCAGTGTTCTCAAGGCTCAACTTCTATATACGCTTGTTTGTAATAGCCGGTCGAATCCGCACTCTGGTCAAAGGCAACCCACCGGAATAATCAGTAAAATACACAAACACTGATTAAGTAAAGTATGTTTTATTACAGCGTGGCAAAGCGCCACCTGTACAGGCAGAAGGCCTCCGAAATATACAATTATTTACTTAGACGTTAGTTAGATAGGTTGTAGTTAAATTATAAAATTAATTTTTTCTAGCACTTCCACTTGCAAAACTCCGAAAATAATTATATGACTAAATCCGCGAGTTTATTACAAGTAGATTAAGCCGAAAATATATGATTTCACCGCTCAAATAAGCCGTGATGGAAACCGATTACAATTTCCAACACGTTGCCGTTGCGAGAAATATCCGTATACATGTAGCCATATTGCATATTCACCGAGCCTCCTCGATGCACGCCGAGTGGAGCCGAGGCCGCCGGAGAGCCGACCGGGAGGTGCTGCCGTCTATAGCACACCCGCGTCAACAACGCTATTACTCTACCATCGTTTAATTATATTACTCGCGAGGATGTCCGACGGGCGCCAGTTAATTTTTTTGTATCTAACCGGAAATCAGCAAAAGCGGTCTATCACTCGAAAATCTCAAAATTCCAAAAAGCCTCAACATAACTTAAAGCTAAACTTAACTCTAATCCGCGCGAATAAATAATTGATACGGAATTTCCTAGCTAGACAGTACCCTGATGTTCGGGGATGGGTCGTGGTAATTTTTCCGTGGCCCCAAGCCAAGTATAATTTAAACTCAATTACAAAGCAATAGACATGAAGGACTAAAGACAATGAAATCAGATAAATTACATAATTTTCTATAGATTGCGATAATTGAACAGTATCCGAAATTCGGCAATGATAATAAAACATGAATAACCAGACTCTAAACGATAGCAGATAACTCAATCTTTCCAAAATCGTATGAAACGAGAACAATCTTAATTGGCGAGACTCAAGACTCAACGATAACCTCCTTTCCGTCGATCGAGCTGCATTCCAACGAGTTTTTCCAAAATCGTATGAAACGAGAACAATCTTAATTGGCGAGACTCAAGACTCAACGATAACCTCCTTTCCGTCGATCGAGCTGCATTCCAACGAGTTCTTCGGTTCCTTGGCATCCATGGAGTCAACCAGTGAACGCACCCTGGTTCCCCAGATGTTCCTTCACACTTTACACTTAGCCAACACTCGACTGCTCACTCAGACCACCAACTCTTCCATGGAGTCAACCAGTGAACGCACCCTGGTTCCCCAGATGTTCCTTCACACTTTACACTTAGCCAACACTCGACTGCTCACTCAGACCACCAACTCTCGACGTCTGTACTCTACGACATCCCAACTCCGACTCTCCTCGACGACTTCTCGATTCAGACTTTCCTCGACGACTGCCTTGACGACGCAAAACTGAACTCTATCCGTAGACGTCTGTACTCTACGACATCCCAACTCCGACTCTCCTCGACGACTTCTCGATTCAGACTTTCCTCGACGACTGCCTTGACGACGCAAAACTGAACTCTATGCGACTCTACCGAACTCACTCGAACGACTTCTCCACCAGAGCTACGAGAAAGCGCGAAACCTAAACTTAAATCTAAACGGTCATTCCGGTTGCGCGTGGCGATCGCGTACTTGGATTCACCACGCAAAATACCTAAAACGTAAAACTGTGCTTCCCCTGACCATTACTATATGGAGCTCCAGGTGCTTACCCTGGTCTTCTGTCCTTACACAATGCTCTATAATCTAAATCTCGCATCGGAACTCTACTTTGTCGATCAAACCTCTCGAATTCTCACGACTATCGATCTTTATGGTCTCGTTTTGTCTAGCATCTCTCTCGACTGAATCTAACCACACAATACTATTAACTCTGAATGGCCTTTACCTGTTGGAAATAATTAACAATTATCTAACCACACAATACTATTAACTCTGAATGGCCTTTACCTGTTGGAAATAATTAACAATTAGATAGAATAAATATTAACGAAATAAATGGCTGTGTTGAATTTTCTAATGAATTTACTCTTATAACATTTTTTATTATTTTCCATCATTACCTTAGATCGATTTCGTCTTCCAAAAGTTTAGTATCTATTTTTTATCGTTTGAAAACTTGTTTCTCCGATAATATTACTTATTCAGTCTCTTTTGAGGCAACTGTGTATAAATGATCATCAATGCTTGCTGAGGTTATCTCACAATCCCACTGATAAACTCAAAAAAATGAACATCGATCTCAAGCTCAACGATTTCCGACTTGCTTCAGATTTCGGCAGGCAGGCAAGTAGGAAAGTAGGTTCGTTAAACAGTTAGTTACTTAAATAATCCGAGATATTGTGTCAAATTTTCACGTGCTCCACAAGCTTATTACTATGTCATTATTTTTTGATCCTTCTTCACCTTCAGAAGGATTTTTCCAATCAAGTCGTTATCCTTTGAGTTTGTCTCAATCACTGAATACATCAAAGAGTGGTCCTTTTTTACGTTTATCAATAATCACACAAGTGTACGCTATAACATTATAGTGAATTTGTAAACTGCATATTGTATTCCGATGGTAAGATTTAGATTTTCGTGGGACTACCGAGAAGGACAGAAGACCAGGGGAAGGCCCTGTGTTGTATATACAAACGTCTTACCCGATCCGCCGGGGCCATCAATGTATTCACAGTTGCAACGTACCGAGAAGGACAGAAGACCAGGGGAAGGCCCTGTGTTGTATATACAAACGTCTTACCCGATCCGCCGGGGCCATCAATGTATTCACAGTTGCAACGTTCATCATCTTGTTTATCAATTATATCTAAAACAAAATCGACTGTTTCTGTTTGTTTATCATTCAGCATATTGTATTGCGAGGTTCCAATTCCCAAATCTTCTTCTGGTAACAAGTCGTCATTTGTAACTTCAGTATCACCGATCTGCTCCATATACGGAAATGCTGAAATATGAGAACCTTCTTTACAAAAAATTGTATTAATTTGAATTTATGCTCTTCTTCGTCCCTCAAGTTCACCAAAACGCCCTGCAAAATTCTGTTACATAGCTCCTTTAAATTCGTCCCAAAGTTTCTTCGGATGATTGGGTTGGCAATGCAGTAAAATTCGTACAAACAGAAGTCTGAATTGTCGGGGCATCATCTAACTCACTTCTGCCTCAGGCAAATCACGTTTCCATTCATCGTCGTCTTCAATGAGTCCTGATGCCAAGAAAATCGAAGCAGTATCTCAGTTACCAGTACCTAAAAATTCGAAAAACGTCAAAGAATTCCTCGGACTAGCTGGATATTATCGAAGATTTATCGAAAACTTTGCTTAAATCTTTCGACCACTATCGAGTTTAACAAGTAAAAACAAAGCGTTTGAATGGAACGAAGTACATCAGACGGCATTCGAAACTCTGCGACAGAAACTGTGCGAAGCACCTATCCTACAATATCCTGACTTTTCGAAACCCTTTACGGTGACTACAGATGCATCTGGATATGTAATTGGTGCGATCCTATCTCAATTAAATGAACCCGGAGCCAATAACATGGTTTCAGCAGCCTCAAGAGTACTCGATAAACATGAAATCAATTATTCAACGATAGAGAAGGAGATGCTGGCCATCGTCTTTGCGCTGACAACGTTCAGACCTTATTTATATGGCAGAACCTTCACTCTAGTCACGGATCACAGGCCATTGGTGTGGGTAAACACAGTAGACAACCCGTCTTCTCGCATCATGAGATGGAGAGAGAGGCTACGAGAATTCGATTACAAAATCATGTATAAACCCGGAAGGATAAACTCAAACGCTGACGCGTTATCTCGAAATCGAGTGGATCGACCCCAGGCCACTATCCTTCCAATCAAAATCAAATGGCAAAACTCCAAAGACTCAGACGCCTCACGTGCTGGAATAGCACGACTCAGATCCTCATCTTCAGGCTCCGATAGGATTCACAAAATCGCTAAATTGGTGGGAACAAACGCTGACTCATCCGCCGTTAGCAACGAGTATAGCACGACTCAGATCCTCATCTTCAGGCTCCGATAGGATTCACAAAATCGCTAAATTGGTGGGAACAAACGCTGACTCATCCGCCGTTAGCAACGAGAGCAGCTCAGACGACGATATGCAGATTGACGACTCCGTAATAAACCGAACTATCCTTGGAATGGAAACCGACGATTGGACTGATCACCTGTTCAGAAGGAGAAACAAGGTACAAAAACGGAGGGATTGCCAAGAAGCAAATTCCCGCTGAGACGCTCGAAACGTCGGCAACGTTTTAACCCAATCAAAAAATATTCTGACCCATCAGAAGACTCTGAAGACGAGAGGAAGCCTACAGAAAAGCCTACAGAAAATCCTACGGAAAATCCTACAAAAAATACATGTGATCCTATAGAAAATCACATGGAAAATCCTACAGAAAATCAAACACGGAATCCTACAGACAACCGAACAGACAATCATTCAGAAAATCTTACGGATGTGATCCTATAGAAAATCACATGGAAAATCCTACAGAAAATCAAACACGGAATCCTACAGACAACCGAACAGACAATCATTCAGAAAATCTTACGGAAACACCAATCAGAAAATCCCACGGAAAGAGAACTACAAAGGAAGCTGCGTTCACTCCGTCACCCGACTTCAGAAAATCTTACGGAAACACCAATCAGAAAATCCCACGGAAAGAGAACTACAAAGGAAGCTGCGTTCACTCCGTCACCCGACACCCGAGTGAGACATAGATTGAGAGAAGGAATAAGATGGTTTATTGTATTAAATGAAATGTCGTGTGCTGAAAGAAATCTACTTAATCTAATTTCGGCTTCTCTGATATGAACTGACAAGGATGAAGTTGATTTTGTACTCAAGAAGCGGGTCGTGATAGAAGTAGAAGATTGTTGTTCAGAATTTTCTTCCTCTTGATGCGTGAAGGAACGAAAGTGGCCTTCACTAACTCCTTTCAGTTATCTTGCCCTGGAAAGAGCGATGAGAAATCAGCATTTTTCCCCACATAAGGCGCAAGTTCGTTCGGCGCGTGCGCTCTTCTACTTAAGCTATTGCATTCTCGATAGAAATGACCCCCAGGGTTGACCGCCGTCCGGGTTTGCGTTCCATTGGCACTCTTCGAGACGAATTTTCAGAGGTTGACGCTATCTTCCCGGATTTCTGCTTTGTCGCAACCAAATTCGATGCACCATAATCCAAGCAACGATTTTTCTTGTTCTTGCTCTGATCTTCGAAACATGCGGAAGCAGTCGATGAATTTGATTCAGCTCTCGCTGTTATTTCTTTATGTGTCAATAATACTACTGAAATCTTGAGCAGCTGGTTTTTTTTTCCTTTTTTCCTTCCGCGGTGGTAGCTGTGTGAGCATTATTTTCAGCAACAGTGGCCTCGATAACAACCGCCGACTCAGCAACTGTCACATCTTCCCAACGTACATATTGTGATGAAAGGCGCGCCCCGAGCACCCCATTCAGCAACAGTGGCCTCGATAACAACCGCCGACTCAGCAACTGTCACATCTTCCCAACGTACATATTGTGATGAAAGGCGCGCCCCGAGCACCCCATAAAACTCTGCCCGGGAGGTGCTGCCCCCTCATGGCACAACCCAAAAGCTCCGGTGCCCTGCGCGACGGACAGCCTCGTGCCGTCGGCACACTACACTGACAGACTTCGTTGTGACAGTTGCACTCCGCGAAATAATTGGTGTAAAGCGAATTGTGCCCTGCGCGACGGACAGCCTCGTGCCGTCGGCACACTACACTGACAGACTTCGTTGTGACAGTTGCACTCCGCGAAATAATTGGTGTAAAGCGAATATTCCAGTTGTACCTCTGTGTTGGAAAAGGTATAGAATATAGTCGAGATCATCAACTAGCAGTTGTTGCACTCCGCGAAATAATTGGTGTAAAGCGAATATTCCAGTTGTACCTCTGTGTTGGAAAAGGTATAGAATATAGTCGAGATCATCAACTAGCAGTGGAGAAGAAGCTGGTGACCCATAATCCTCAGTGCACAATTCCTGAGACGAGAGAAGATCCACATTACCTAGAATATAGTCGAGATCATCAACTAGCAGTGGAGAAGAAGCTGGTGACCCATAATCCTCAGTGCACAATTCCTGAGACGAGAGAAGATCCACATTACCTCCACAACGCCCACCGCTCTCAGCTAAAGGTATTGTGCCGTATTTATTGTACTTGGAGGACTTCTATAGGAGTGAGCACTCCCGGGTAGCAATCGCCTCATAGACCACCTCACTTGTGTCCCTGGGGGTTTATTGTGCCGTATTTATTGTACTTGGAGGACTTCTATAGGAGTGAGCACTCCCGGGTAGCAATCGCCTCATAGACCACCTCACTTGTGTCCCTGGGGGTTCCAGAATCAACGTGTAATTCCGTGATCTCGAGACCCAGACGTCGTGTGAGAGAGAGAGTGAGACAGCATATTATCTATCATACACTGTCCCTGGGGGTTCCAGAATCAACGTGTAATTCCGTGATCTCGAGACCCAGACGTCGTGTGAGAGAGAGAGTGAGACAGCATATTATCTATCATACACCTGTCAAGTCTCTTCCTTGTCTAACTGCCTACTATAGGCTGTAGAGTCATTTCTATCTTGATTGTATCGAGTCCTCTGTCTTACATTATTGCTGTAAAACATGGCTGTAGAGTCATTTCTATCTTGATTGTATCGAGTCCTCTGTCTTACATTATTGCTGTAAAACATTAACTAACCTTGTTTGCCCTATATCGAGTCAACATTGAAAGAGAATATTATCGCGTGTAAAATTACTAACCCGAAACTGAATATATTACAACTCTGAGATTTTTTCCCTACAACTATTGTTGTGAGTCAACATTGAAAGAGAATATTATCGCGTGTAAAATTACTAACCCGAAACTGAATATATTACAACTCTGAGATTTTTTCCCTACAACTATTGTTGGATTAATTATATCTCCCTCCACCTACAGCACTTACAGAAGCCTCAAGGTAATTATTACTTGCTCAAGTCTAATATACCCAACGATAACAAAAGGTTTTTGAGCACGGCACGAACAAATCAACCTGCCGCGTCACATCGTCACAAAGATTTAATAAATTTTCAAAATTTTATTGTCTAGAGAATTTTCACAATTACCTCTCAGCTAAAGGTATTGTGCCGTATTTATTGTACTTGGAGGACTTCTATAGGAGTGAGCACTCCCGGGTAGCAATTGTCTCCTAGACCACCTCACTTGTGACCCTGGGGGTTCCAGAATCAACGTGTAATCCCGTGATCGCGAGACCCAGACGTCGTGTGTGTGAGAGAGAGAGAGACAGCATATTATCTATCATATACCTGTCAAGTCTCTTCCTTGTCTAACTGCCTACTATAGGCTGTAGAGTCATTTCCATCTTGATTGTATCGAGTCCTCTGTCTTACATTATTGCTGTAAAACACTAACTAACCTTGTTTGCCCTGTATCGAGTCAACATTGAAAGAGAACATTATCGCGTGTCAAATTACTAACCCGAAACTGAATATATTACAACTCTGAGATTTTTTCCCTACAACTATTGTTGGATTAATTATATCTCCCTCCACCTACAGCACTTACAGGAGCCTCAAGGTAATTATTACTTGCTCAAGTCTAATATACCCAACCATAACAAAAGGTTTTTGTGCACGGCACGAACAAATCAACCTGCCGCGTCACATCGTCACAAAGATTTAATAAATTTTCAAAATTTTATTGTCTAGAGAATTTTCACAATTACCCCTAGGGATGTTAAAACACTTCTATTCGGAATTTGGAACGTCCTTTAAAGGTGTTTCGTTCCTACTTGCAATTTTCCGTCCTTAAAAGTGGCTAAATCGGGCTCAACCTCTCGGAAAAGGTCTTTAAAATTTTATTCGGTTTACGAGAAATAATATTCCGCGATAGATGATTCTATTTATTCGGAATCTCTAATTTTATTTACTCGTATTCAATCAACTTTTCGATTTATCATTCAACTCTTCTTGAGGATTCCATAACCTAAAAATCCTCTAGTTGATTGTCAACCTTTCAATCCTGCATCTGCTTAATTGAGACAACAATTCTCCACGAAAATTTCATAATCTTAATTTTCCAAATTATTATCCCTCTTTAGACTTTTTGATCTATTCAACTATTCTTCAACTGCTAAACTGAAAATAATTCCCTCCTTGAAAATTTTATAATCTCAATGTTCCGAAATTATTATTCCTTAGACTTTTTGATCTATTCAACTATTCTTCAACTGCTAAACTGAAAATAATTCCCTCCTTGAAAATTTTATAATCTCAATGTTCCGAAATTATTATTCCGCTTAGAGTTTATATGTTTAAAATTTTTATCCATTTGTGAAAAAAAGAATTTGATTTTATTTTATATTATTAAATGAAAACTTTTGGGTGCGCCTGGACGGCCTTTCGGGGGTAATCATTTGTGAAAAAAAGAATTTGATTTTATTTTATATTATTAAATGAAAACTTTTGGGTGCGCCTGGACGGCCTTTCGGGGGTAAAAATTTTGCACTGGACTGTACAGCGACCAACAGCTGCAGCAGGCCACGCCCCTTCCGTTGTCGTCGCGCGCGCACAGACACTATAATTTTTTTTTTCTTCAACTGCTAAACTGAAAATAATTCCCTCCTTGAAAATTTTATAATCTCAATGTTCCGAAATTATTATTCCGCTTAGAGTTTATATGTTTAAATTTTTTATCCATTTGTGAAAAAAGGAATTTGATTTTATTTTATATTATTAAATGAAAACTTTTGGGTGCGCCTGGACGGCCTTTCGGGGGTAAAATCATTTGTGAAAAAAGGAATTTGATTTTATTTTATATTATTAAATGAAAACTTTTGGGTGCGCCTGGACGGCCTTTCGGGGGTAAAATTTTGCACTGGACTGTACAGCGACCAACAGCTGCAGCAGGCCACGCCCCTTCCGTTGTCGTCGCGCGCGCACAGACACTATAATTTTTTTTAATTTCACCAAAAATCGCGGGATCGAACCAATAAACTTTTTATAGATAATTTGACGCGCGCCCCACGTTGAGCGCCAATTTGTAAGGAGCCAAACTTCATTTATCGCCTCTCTCAATAAGTGACCTGACTCATCAATTGATTAATTGACCCTGACGAATTTTATTCACTATCTTACCTTAACTATCTAATCTTTTTCAACTTGTCGGTTCTCAATAAGTGACCTGACTCATCAATTGATTAATTGACCCTGACGAATTTTATTCACTATCTTACCTTAACTATCTAATCTTTTTCAACTTGTCGGGCGCCAGGTTGAGACCCCCAACCACAACAGGAAATGGCACCAAAATTTAACTCGATCCACCTGTAAACGCGAAAACTAGAAGTGACAACACCCGCGTGACGTCACTCAGCCTCGTTAACTGCGTCTCAGAATTTTATTCACTACCCAGCCAGGATTTTCACAGTAAATACGCTGCAAAAATTCCACCAAATGATACGGAAAATATAATGCACTCACCCCCATATTCCCTCGTTGGCCCAAATATACGGTAAATCGATCGATAGTCAAATTATACGGATCTTAGCAGGTTAGCCTCGCCGGGCGCGTGGGCACATAAAACATAATCCGTGTATTTCATCTCAATCCTTCAATTTTCACACACAAACAATACAGATGAATACTCGCCGTGATCTCCTTTAGCCAATAGTATGTATATTTCCTTTTTTCTATAATTAACATTTTTATTCCGCAAAATACTCATTCGTTCACACTGCCGTTGTCGGTGCTCGAGGCACGGATTCAGGGAATTCAACTAGGTGCCGCGAGTCAACCAACACAATAAATAAAGTTTCATGTTTATTCGTTCACACTGCCGTTGTCGGTGCTCGAGGCACGGATTCAGGGAATTCAACTAGGTGCCGCGAGTCAACCAACACAATAAATAAAGTTTCATGTTTAGTGATAACATGCAAAAACGGTACAAAACTATCGAACTCGCACCCCACAGCTGTGGCGTGTCACGAGTCTGTGTGTTAGTGTTAGTGAGTCCATATCTTTGTGCGGGGCGGGGGGGGGAGACTTGCTTTCTCTCTCTCGCTCGTCTCGACTGCTCGGTAGAGGTATTCGGGCGCGAACTAGTGTCCGCTGCTGGAACCTGTGGCTCGAGCGCCACACCGTCTGATACAAGATCGTGCGCTTCGTCTTCCTGGAAGGTGCTGCTCCCTGACGGGACAATTCCGAACCCCAAAAAAGTGTGCACGAGGGCAAGTGCTCGCCTGCCACGTTACAACGTTATGCCTAAAGATGTATAGTATGAGGAAAAAAATATATCAAAAATTATGTGCATTGTTTATTCGTAGATCAAGTGCTCGCCTGCCACGTTACAACGTTATGCCTAAAGATGTATAGTATGAGGAAAAAAATATATCAAAAATTATGTGCATTGTTTATTCGTAGAGATTTAAGTAATCCTCTGAAAATTTTTTTTTTCAGAGGATTACTGACTTATGAAAATCATTGTACCTCGTGGGCGGTAAGCAGTACAAAAACATGTTATTTCCAAAAAAAATAGTAAATTGTACTGACTTATGAAAATCATTGTACCTCGTGGGCGGTAAGCAGTACAAAAACATGTTATTTCCAAAAAAAATAGTAAATTGAATAATCTATCGATAAGCCTATAACCATTTCTATTCTGAAATGCAGGATTCACGAGATACAATGCAATATAATTTTTTTCTTTCAATCACTAGAGTATTAATTGTTGATTTTTTATTCTGAAATGCAGGATTCACGAGATACAATGCAATATAATTTTTTTCTTTCAATCACTAGAGTATTAATTGTTGATTTTTTGTCTTATATATATCTATAAATCCATTCAGATGTTTGTATTTCGTGAGTTAAATATACATACCAGAGTTGGGCAGAAAAATTCCACTTCGATCGTACCTGTTCACACACACAGACAACTTTTTTCCCATTGTGCAAGTCGGACCACACAGCGACTAGTAATCTGCATCATATCCTTGGCGTGATGAGCCCAGTTTGACGGCTTTTTTACATGATATATTGTCTAGAGTACATATCAATAACGTCATGAAGTCGACCTGGAGACCTGGTGCATGGCAAAGCTCATCTAGGGAACTAGAAAGAAGAAGAAAAGATGAAGACTGCTTACGGTCAGCCAGGAACATTACCCGCGGGGCGACATTATAAATGAATACACAATCAATTACAAGATTCTAAACAAAACAATATTGTTACGTGTTTTCCAGAAATGATACTACCAAACCTGATGGGTGCTGACAAGCCTTTGCCACCTCCAACAACCAGACAGGCCAACAATACTGAGGCAGGTGCGACAGATAATGCACGTGTCAGTGACTTTAAAGAGATCTCG
>MVJL01001301.1:0-11611 GCA_002156465.1 Macrocentrus cingulum | reverse complement strand
GAAGTAGCAAAGAGTGTCAGCAAAATCAATGGAGTCATCGTACGTATTTTGGTCATCTAGTTTTAAATAAAAACGAATTTTTCTAAGATACTTGCGGTGTAATTAAAGTGTTTTTTCATCTGTATGAGTGGATTATGATGAATTTGGAGAAATAGTTTGGAGGACAAGAGCTATTGGAGCTTGTGATGAAAGCTTTGAGAAGCTTGTGGCAATGGAATTGGGTCAGACAGCGTGCAGACAGTCGAAAGAAGGAAGGAAATTGGCAGGAGTTTAGTTAAGTCAGGTGGAAATAGAGGTGGAGTGGTCAGACTGTGATGTATAAAGTGAATTTCAGTGTGTGTCCTGGACTACATATATAATGTGCTCACTTTTTCTTATACTGTCCTCGTAGAAAATTATTTGAGTGCGACTCTTTAGACACTTATATGCTGATTTAGGTATATAAAATACACGTGTTTTCTATAAATACTCCCGTTGGCCATGTGCCAATTCACAAATATACACCTGACCCCACGTACGACCTCTTCTCTGTTCTCGCCGTGTCCTCACTTTGTCGCCCGCTGTGGCTGCTCTCTACTGTCGCGGCTATCCAACGAGGAAATTACCTCTTCGCAATTTAATTCTCCCAATGAGTGGGACACACAAGTGACAACTAGATACTAGCATGTTGAGAATTTAATTTGTCCATTCTCACCGCGAAATTAGTTGCAGGTCTTGTGGCCATTTTCTTCATCTCCATTTATTCAGTAACTATTGTACGTGCTTTATAGATTAGCTATTATTTGCTGCTTCTCTAGAGCTATTAATTACAATTTCCCACACAAATATCTCGATATTTAATTGAAATTTTTAATGAGGATTTGAAAATAAATATTTAACTGTGGAATTTTTTATGTAGAATTTTTTTATCTATTTACTATGAGATTGTCGAATGAGGAATTGAATGTTTTTAAATAAAAATGTGTTTGTTTTTTTTTTTAAATTAATTGGCAGTTAAGAAAAAAATTTTTTTTTTCTTCATAAAATCTGTAAATCATATTCATATATTTTTTTATGTTTTATTTAAATAATATATAATAGTATGTTAATTTAAAATGTTAATAAGTTTTCAAGTATTATACATTTTTTTTTAATAAAATTTTTTGAAAGAGTGTATATCTCTTGGAAATTTCAGAATTTATATGAATTTTTTTAGTTTTTTGCTGATAACTCTGAAACTAAGCAAAATAATGAAAAATGTTATTGAATCAAAATGATTGAGGATAAAATTATCTACAAAAAACGTTTAATAAAATTTTTTATATCTCAGTTAGTTTTGTAGATATTATTGTTTTTTTTTTTTAAATTTCGATTTTTCAAAATATCTCACAAACAAATTGAAATACTGAAAAAATTTATTCTACATTTTTTGTAGGAAATTAAACGTTTAACAAATTGACTCATATAAAAATTTTCAATATCTCGAGTATTTATCGAGTTATCGGTAAAAAATCGAAAAAAAAAACACGAAAATTACGAGATTTCCAAGGGTATACCCCTTGCTAAATTTAACGATGGAGAAAAAATTTTTTTTCCTTCCTTTAAATATCACAAAACTTATTATTACAATTAATTTTAAGTAAAAATATAATTATTTAACATTAATGACACAAAATGTGGGGGAATAAATTGTGAGAATTTTTTTATGTGCATGGTTGATGAAAATGAATGTAAAAGTTTTTTGTTATTTTCAAGGTAATGAGACTTTAGTTGGTTGAATTAGCTACTTTACTTGGATTATTACATTCATTAGTATAGCGCTATAGTGGTTGGAAAACGAATTATAAATAGTTATGATGAAGTTACACATCTATATTCTTTTTCATATGCTAATGCAGCATTGCTTGCGAATTTTCTCGACTTTTTTTACCTCAGATTTTGCATATTCATCGGTATTATCCTATGGGAATTCTCTTTCTGGAATGTTTAAGAAAATAAGGTCAACCAGGCTAGTGTCTGTACTTGAAAAATACATATAAGTATAAGTAAAAAAATACATATGTATATGTAGTTGAGACGTACCTACGGAAAACTCTGAAAACCCGATTGAATTTTTTTTTTCCATTACTTTTCGCTTCAAAGACTTTCTGCCAAGTTTTATCTTACCTGTTGTATATATATATTTATATGATATTTTATACTTTCTGTATTGTTTCAGTTGATATACCCGTGTGGGCTCTTGCCAGTATAGAATTCTCAATTTTCCGCTAAGAAATATTTAAACAGACATTTTATCCGGCTTAAATTGAAATTTCGACTTAAACTTTATTCTCAAGCAATTTTTTTTTTTGCATTAATGTTTATGCATTCGTCGTTTATGTATAGGTCGTTTTAAAGACTATTGTACACCCCCAAACCTCAAATTTATAGGAAATAATTATGAAATATAGTGTTAAATGTTTTGTTTTGCGATAAAACTTTTTTTATAGTTATAGTAAAGTGTCAAGTGCCGATAAAAAAAATTTTCAACCCCCCGGCGTCATTTTGAAGACCATAACACACCCCCAAACCTCAAATTTATGGAAAATAATCATAAAATTTAGTGCTAAATAGTTTGATTCACGATGAAATTTTTTAAATAGTTTCATTAGAGTCTCAAAAACACCCGAAAAAATTTGCAACCCCCTGGCGTCGTTTTTAAGACCATAACATACCTCTAAACCTCAAATTTTCGGATTATAATTATGTATTATATCTTTAAATGCTTTATCCCGCGATGATATTTTTCTTAAAATTACTTCAGAGTCCCAAAAATAACCAAAAAAATCAGCAACCACCTAATATATCGTTTCACGACCATCGGCCATTCTATAAACCCCAAATTCATATTGTCAAATATTTTGCTTCGCGATGATAATTTTTTTTCAAAATTACTTTTGTGTCTATAAAACACCCAGAGAAATTAGCAACTTACATCATTTTGAACTAAATATAAAAAACTTTTTAACATAAATAACTCGCTCAGCTAAGCGTGCATATGCTATAGTTATAAATAATTAACATTATTAAAAAATATATATATAAAAATATCTTATTCTCAGAATTCGCGTGGTGAGGGCTTAATTCGCTGTCACTATGTGACTGAAAAAAAAATTAAAAAATGTCCTGACATAAATTTAAAAAGTGCGCACGGTTGAGCATTTAAAACTTCAAAAAGTAGGTTTGCTTTGTGGCTTTTATGAAAGCCTGAAGGCCACAGACGGCTGAGTTGTCATGCTCATAAAGTAACACCAACCAACTAACCATCACATCAGCGTGTAGCTATAGTGGAACATGCCTCAAGGGTCTTGATGCAACTTCTCCAACTAACGCCGACGTAGAATCCCAAACGGTAATATAATTTTAGATTATAACGCAGTGTTCATGCTTTAATAAGCGTATGCAAAATGTGAAAAATCAAGAATAGAAGCCACAACAGAATATTTGATCGAAAAATTAATTTCTCTCAACGAATGATAAGAAAAAATTCATCTCAACAATTGGAAATTAATGAGCATTCTAAATCTAGAATATGACGTAATACACACTATAAACCAAACGGGGTTTTATATAGTATGCCAATTGTTGTGATGTTGAGGAATTTCATCTACGCCAAGGTATTTCCTGAGATTGAGAGGCTGCCACTGGAAAAATGGCACATAAAACCCGACAGAGAGAAGACGAAATTATATTTCTCAGACTTTTTAATTAATTTTTTATATTTTTTTTGTTAAAAATTGTGTGTTTTAAAATTTTTTAAATACACATCAGAGAATAATTTAACTTAATTATTGTTTTAAAAATGATTTATAATAGGTTATTGTGTTTTTACTGGTTTTATTGCGTTCACAGGTGGTCGATTCGTTATATTATATACTCATGTTGTATATATATTATGTTTGTGCAATTATAAAATTAATTTGAAATTTTCTTGAATATCTATGCGGGCTTGTGGTAATAATTTATTTTTACTTGTATCACTGATAATTCTGTTTTCTGTGTTTTACCTGTTGTATAATAAATTTTATTACCGTAATTTATCCAGCCACGTTTTATGGATTTATTCTAACTTGTGTTGTATACAATTGCCATGCATCAGGTAGTAAAACA
This sequence comes from Macrocentrus cingulum, assembly GCA_002156465.1. Taxonomy (NCBI): domain Eukaryota; kingdom Metazoa; phylum Arthropoda; class Insecta; order Hymenoptera; family Braconidae; genus Macrocentrus; species Macrocentrus cingulum. The sequence continues at coordinate 7,483 of MVJL01001301.1, read as the reverse complement.
ATGTATTTCAGGATTTATTTATTGTGGATCTGTAGAAAAAAAAAAAAATTATTTCTACGTCTTATGTTGGAAAATTTTGTTTTTTTTTTGCATTTAAATGTCGTTTTTGAAGTTTATTTTTTGTTTTTTAATTTTTTAAAATTATTTTATCAACTTTTTTTGCTATTTTTATTTTTAAAAATTATTAAAACAATTATTTCTTATTGTTTTAATTGAAAAAAATTTTTTTTTTACCAAGTATTTCTTGTTGTCTTTTATCTACTTTTTTTGTTGTTTAAATTTTTTAAAATTGTTTTATTGTATATTTTGAAGTATCTCTGGAATTTTTAATTATGATAGAACTACTAGAATTTATTAAAGCGCATGTATTTGTGAAAAAATTGCTTTTTATCTTGCTTTTAATTGGTTAGAATCTTGGTTTACCTTAAATCCCACAAAAACATGGTATCCAAGTAGCCAGATACTGCTGCTGCTGCTGTTGTTATAATTAAACGTTCTAATTACCGGGTCTTCCTTTATAGTTTTTCTGACATTCTCACCACACATCTTGTACCAGCTCCTTGATAAATATGCCACGTTAGACTGAAGCACTTTTTCTGATGTCTTTCTCAGACGCTTGGCTTCTATAATGACTCGCTGTTGTGCTCTGACAACCTACTGCGCGTATTTCTGTCTTTTTATGCACTTGAAAACGAGTTGAGTGACACAAAGGACCATGAGTAAATATGGACAGAGGTGTTTATATAAAACGTCACAATCTTTTAATAATATTTTAAAATATTTCTTCTCAATGAAAATCAAATTTTAATTAAAACCTGCCCAGTCTCAAATCAATCTCGATGAATTTTTTACATTGATTCATCATTTTAGCAATTAAAAATTATCAAAATGCATCTGTGGATTAATTTAATCCCGGAAATTGTTCGAAAAATTAACGGAAATTGTCTAATAAAACTTGTAATACTACAATTTCGAAATAATCAACTTGCAGAAACAATTTCGCTGATATATTTGAAAAGTCGATTTAAAGGCATGTGATTGACCAATTGCTTTTAGCTTTTGGTAATTAGAGAACTTTAATTATCGTTATTAAGTCAGTTATCTGAAAATTAGTTGGATACAGGCGATTATTGTAGAATTTCAGAATTTTTTTGCTATATTTTCAAGGAAAAATAATAATTTTTTAAATTTTCTTCATGACTGATATTACGAAAAATATCCAGTTATTATTTCTGATCTAATTTTGGTGTATTAATTCAATAGTATTGATTGACTTCATTAGTTGAATGAATGCCAAAATTATCGGTCATATTATTTATATCATGTTTCCGCAGTGTATAATAATAAAAATTTATGCCCCACTCAATATAGACTTTAGCTTGATTATTATGATTGGCGATTGATAAAATTACAAATATAAGATGGAGATAGTAAAAGAAAGTTATAAAAATTGATCTGTTATTTGTGATATTTCATAAAGTGAATCGACGAAAAGTTGAAAACTCGCTAATATCTTGATAAGGGTACAATTTAGATAAATTTTGTCAAAGATCTTTTTTATAGTTAATTAAATTCTCTATAAAAAAGGATTCTTAAGAAAAATTCCTATCTTCAGTAGTTTTCAAGATATTTTAATTTAAAATAGTTAAATAATTTTTTATTAAGCTTTTTTCGTTGAAAAAATGAAGAGAACTTTTCAACTGCTAATATTTTGTTAAGGATACAAGATAAATAAATTTTGTAAAAGACCTTTTTTGTAGCTAATAAAATTTTCTATAAAAAAGATTTCTTGAGAAAATTTTTTATCTTCAGTAGTTTTGATGATATTTTGATTTTAAAAAGTTAAATAATTTTTTATCTACAAAATTTCGAGTTTAAACTTGTGTGTTTATATTTAATAATCAAACTAAATATCTAATAATATTTATTAAATACTATCTGTATTGTTTTCTGTTTGATTTGTGTTGAAAAGTGCATCTTCGCCAATTTTATCTACGATACTTTTTTCATTCTGCAGAAGAATTACTATATACGTGATCATTGTTGCAACAATCTGTAAAAAAAATCTATTAGACATCCGGTGAACAGATAAAAAATTTTTTTAATTAATTTAGTTACCGATGTAAGCAGCGTGGCGTCGAGAGAAAAAAATTCGAAAGCCGAAAAAGAGACTTTGCGATGCAACAACTCAATCGAGAATTGTTCTAGCTGAAAAAAAAAAACATTTTTTATCATTTTAATAAGCTTAAAAAATTATAATCTTAATTTTTTAATCACCTCATAATCCATTCCTACAGGTAGTTTATGCCTATCTAAAAGTTTATGAACTGTAACACTTGTTTCCTTCATCTGAAACAGAAATATACAAAAAATTTCACTGAAAAAAATCGAAATAAAATGATAAAAAATTTTTTTTTACAACTTAAAAATACCTCTTTGTCAATTTGAGTGACTGTGTGAGTCAGTATAATTATTGGAAAGATAATTTTAACAATACATAGTCCACTTTCCATTATTGAAATTGCCGATGCTTTGATTATTTTTCTCGTTAGTGGTGCAATAAATTCATACGAATTAAAAATCATATTTCCCAAGCAAAAACCCATAACTAATACTAAACTTTCCGAATAAAAATTTGCAACTTTACACGTGGTTTTAAATAAAAAACGTTGTGTTTGTCGAATTAATGTAATATCCTTAACTATTCGAATATTTCGAATTGCAATTTTCATTAAATTTCTATGATACTCGGAAAAAATTAATGACTTATTTAATCGGGAAAATTGAGCTTTAAGACACATTAAAACAAGTGCATACTGCATGATAAATGATCCTAAAAAAAATTGCATTACAGCTGAAAAAATTTCACAATGTTCTTGATTAATTTTCCACTCAATAACAATACTAATTCCATTAAATATTAAATGCATTAACAATACTATTATTTTACAGGATAAATCTATTTTTTTCATTGGTATACCACGCTGTTTTTCCAATTCTGTCTCCACTTTTGTTAATCTTATTCCAATTTTTACAAGAGACTCTTGTTTCAAGCTATACATGAGTAATAAAATCAAATAGACACAACTAGAACTTATTGCTAATATTATGTTGAAAATATTTCCCATAACAACTAACTCGTCTTTTTTTGAATGTTGTAAACAACGTACACTAAAGTATGTTAATGTAGAAAAACACGATGCCAGGACAATGTTGTAAATTAATCCATGCAGAGAGTAAGAAAAATTGATACTTGATTTTCTACTTTTCTGCAATATTTTTACACTGAACGGAGCAAACCCCATAATTTTGAATAGGCCAAGTTTAAACAATAAAAAATTGTATCGTAATGAGTGGATTTTAAGGATCTTCATTGTTGTAAGAATGTTGTTAACGGCTGATGGACGTCGACTGACTGGTTGAAAGAATTTGTTCGTTGGTTTCCTCGTGTAAAATACTATTAAATTTAATGGATTAGTTGGATACTTATTGTAGAATCGAATGGCCGCTATTTTGTGTCAATTTCTCGGTAACTGCACTTTTCCTAGAAAGAAAAAATTATTAGAAATATAATCTTGTTTGTTAACAGCGATAAAATGTTGTTTGTAGGTAATAAAGTTTTAGATTAGTTGGATATACGTACTGAATAATGGTTTTAGTAGAATTGAGGTTGAGTAAAATTTATAAAATATATATTGTGTTTAATCTAATGAGAATCGAATTTTTTTTAAAAAATATTTTTTATAATGCAATATTTATTATTTTTACTCGCAAAATTATCGAAAATTTAATGTAAAAGATATTTTATAGTGATTTTACTTGATAAAATCACCAGTGAAGGTTTTTCTTTAGAGTTGATGATTCAGATAGAAGAAGAACATATTTTATACTAACAGCGATCATCTGTGGAAAAGAAAAAAAAATGAAGAAATGATAATGGTGTTTTTTAGAGTGTGAAAAATGCACTAACTGATAGTAAATGACGTTTTTCAAGCACGAAAAATTGATGAGTCGTGAATTTTAAATTTTGGTGTAATAATTCAATTGAAAATTGCTCGAGCTGAAATAAAAATAAAATTTATCTATTAATTACGGTTAAAATTTTTTGTTTTTGTTATCATTAATTACCTCATGCATTATATTTATATTCATTTCATCGAATTCTTCCATAACTTTGCAGATGATTTCTCCAGTTTTTCTCATCTAAAATAAAAAAATCGATGATTTATAAATAAAATAAAATAATTATGTTAATAAAAATTGTACAAACTTCAGTGACAAGTTGATCTGCCATGAATACAAGAATTAAAATCGGATAAACCGAGTTAACAATTGAAAAACTAGATTCTAAAACTTTTTTTGCTGATGATGACGCCACTATTAAAGAACTAATAAATTCCAAAATAGTCAAAATAAATGATGAATATGAATGACCAATAATAAGAAATATCGACAATGAATAAAAATTGTTAACTGACAATGAAGTTTGAAATATTTCACGATATAAATTGATATTAGAAATAATTTCACGATTTTGTGCAATTAATTTTGGATTTTTCGTGACAACATTTACTCGTGAATTTGTCCGTGATGCACTAGCTGCTATACATTCAAATGATTTATTTAAAATACTCGCACAATATTTAAGATGTATTAACGCGGCGGAATACTGAATTGTACAGAGTCCAGAAAAAGAGTGACCCACTGCTGCATTAACAATAACAGCTATAATTGCCTTATCTTTGAATGTCACATATTTCACCCATATGTTGATAAAAAAAAATATTTGATAAGCAAGTACAATAAAAATCCACGCAAATTTACGATAATTTTTTTCTTTGAATTCTCTATCAATTGTTTTGATATTAATTTTCACGAGTCGATTCATTATTTCACAAAGTTTTTTCGAGCATAGTGTAAATTTTAACAAAGTTAATGTTACAGCAATAAATCTAATAACGTACATGGCATAAAATAAACGCTCTATAATTGATTTTAGTCGATATACGAACAAAGTGATTGCAGTAAAAATCCAATAAGAAATCAAGAGAATGCCGTTGTACACAGCTGCTAATCGAGAGCATGAAAAATATAATTTTCCATTTGTTAATGACACAGTTATCGGTGCAATTCCCCACAACTTAAAAGTCCCAAAAACTAGATAAAACAGTGCAGTTAACGGTTTAGGCAATATTTTTAAGAGATACATCGTTCACGTCGTGTTCGACACTGACTGAACACACTGCAATATATTAACTATCCAGAGAAGTAATAACTATGACTTGTAAAGTTGGATGATTGACACGAAACATTATTAAAACATGACTTTCATTTGTACCATTATTTTAGATAGTTTCATGTGTTTATCGAGCAATTATTTCATTGATTTGTTTCTTATTATATTTATTTTCTTGTCCTATGATTAATAAAACGACTTTCTATAATAAAAAAAATTAATTTTCTATCGAAATAATCAAATTTCATGATTTAGGGGAGTATGGGGCAAAATAGGATACACTTTTACATGGAAAAGTGTACCCCATTTTTATCAACCTTCCCCTACATATTCTATATAAATTTTTAACACTTCAAATAATAATTATTAATTATTATTATTATTATTATGGATTAGTTGGATACTAGGATTTTTATTGTAGAATTGAACGTACGCCACTTTGGGTCAATTTCTCGATGGCTGTAACTGCACTTTTTCTGGATGAAAAAAAATTATTAGAACTATAATCTTGTTTGTTAACAGCGATAAAATGTGTGGGCAATAAAGTTTTAGATTATTGCCACTTTCTGGATGAAAAAAAATTATTAGAACTATAATCTTGTTTGTTAACAGCGATAAAATGTGTGGGCAATAAAGTTTTAGATTATTGCCACTGATAGAAAATAATGGTGCTGAGTGCCATACTCGTATAGCATTTTGGGTGCATACCCGAATTATGTGAAATTCCACTATATATTTGGGCAATATTCACCATACGCATAGCTGAAAATGCTACACGTATGGCTCATTCTCTCATACTCATAGTATGGTACATAATACTACACATTTGGTAATCCTTACTATACTAGCAAGACACACGTCGTATACGTATAGCAATACGCCGCATGAGTGTATAGCGACACATCGCATACGTATAGCGATACGTAGCATACGTATAGGAAAAAGTGCTATACTGGGTAGTAAAAGTTGTCACTCATAGGTCACCATGTTCTATGTGGTGCATCTATGCCAAATGTGTGAATGTGTTGGGTATCCATGTGCAGGTCGAGCGCTTAAACCCCGCATTTAAGCAAAAAATACTATAGTTAAATGAGTTGACCGGTTGGTTGCGGGGTAAAACGCTCGTCTTGCAACGCAGAGAACCGAGGGTTCAAATCCTCATGGTTGCGGGGTTTTTTTCATTCGGAAATTTCCCCGCCCTATCGGTGATATCAAATTCTGATACCTCGATGATTACAATTGCAAGAATAAAATCACTTTAAACAAAAAAAAATCCGTGGTAAATATAATATTTTTTTTAATATGATAATACTCGTGCTATACGGATAGCATTTTGTGCTATACGAATTGCATCCTGTGCTATACGGATAGAATTTTCTACCACACAGTATGGCACTTTTCACTATACGGCATAGCATATTTTACCAGTCGTATGGCAGATTTTACTAGTATAGAATAGCATTTTCTACCATATTTCGGTTATACACCCAAAATGCTATATAATATGGCACTGCGTACCCTACTAGATGGCGCTCAGTACCATTATTTTCTAACAGTGTGAACATGCGTACTCAATAATGGTATTAGTATAGCAATGAGGTTGAGTAAAATTTATAAAATATTATGGGTAATCTAATCAATAATGGTATTAGTATAGCAATGAGGTTGAGTAAAATTTATAAAATATTATGGGTAATCTAATGAAAATCGAATTTTTTTATATAAGTTTTTTAAAATATTTTTTTAATGCCATATTTGTCATTTTGACTCGTAAATTATTGTAAATTTGATGCCAAAAGGTATTCTCTAGTGTTTTTACTTGACGAAATCACCAGCCCTTGTCGTTGCTTATTAAAACCGGAATTTGGGATAGAAGAAGAACATATTTCATAGTAACAGCGATCATCTGTGAAAAAGAAAAAAAAAATAAAGAAATGATCATTGTGTTTTTTAGAGTGAGAAAAATGCACTTACTGATAGTAAATGACGTTTTTCAAGCACGAAAAAATGATGAGTTGTGAATTTTAACTTTCGGTGTAACAATTCAATTGAAAATTGCTCGAGCTAAAATAAAAACAAAAATTTATTAATTACAGTTACAATTTTTCGTTTTTCAACATTAATTACCTCATGCATTATATTTAGGTTCGTTTCATCAAATTCTTCCATAATTTTGCAGATAATTTCTCCAGTTTTTCTCATCTAAAATAAAAAAATCGATGATTTATAAATAAAATAAAATAATTA
>MVJL01001300.1:0-23034 GCA_002156465.1 Macrocentrus cingulum | reverse complement strand
ACTGCACTGAATGTCTTTTTTCTTTTTTTTACAGCCACTTTTTTTTACTATGTGGTCAAACATCCTTATTTGACCCGGTTTGCTGAAATCCTGTCAGCTGCAGGGTAGAGCGCCAGCGCCAAGGACAATTTGACGTTTATACATGCAGAGTTTTTGGAGTTTGCTGCCCAGCCAGCCACGCGATGATCAACAACAACGATTTGTTGCAACTGCGGTAGTTAGAGCCGATGGCAGAACTCGCTGCGTTGCTCACCAGACTGAGCTTGCACTCGCCAGGCAGTGCACGAGTTCTAGCAACAATACACGTCGCTGATCGTCTTCTCGCCAGTGGCTCAGGCACTGCTCGTTTAGTATATAAATAAAATTTCAGATAGGTGCACTTGGCGTCTCGTTATCTGTACCTACAATCCCCCAATCGTGAGCACAAATAAAGTGTACATGTACTGTCGATAAAAAGACAGTCCATATGCAGTGGCATGAGTACACTTTCATAGGAAATCGTTGGTATATGTCTAACCGAAAAAAAACGGAGCAGACACGTCAACCAGAGTTATACGGAGAACGCTGGGTGTGCGAACGTAAAAATGTGAGCGCAACATCCCAGCACATTTTTTTTTATACATTTAATTTTTTCAACAAAAAAATTAAATTTTATTAAATGATTTATACAGACACCCCGTGTATTGTATGTAGGAAAATAATGTAAGAGCATGGCAAACAGTTCTGATGACGAGAGCTGATAGTGCAGGAGAAAACCCTCCGAGGTGTCCACGACCACCTGCAGCTGAAAGGTCGGTCGTAGTTTTTCTCGCTTATTAAGAACTGATCAATCTTTGCTGGCTGATCAGATCGCGCATCGTGAACACCGCGGGTTATACACGCGCGAGTCCCTCGAGATAAGCCTGCTAGACACGACGAGAGTGCAGCTGTCAGAAGCCCGGTTCCAACGTCTCTCTGCCTGCGCGCTCTCAGTTCTGTTGCCTGCAATCGTCAAACGCACCGCGCCGACTGTATACTCCTTTATTTCTTATCCTTTTATTTCCTCCTTCGTCTTTTCTTTCTGCCACCCCATCTTCTCCACGCGGCGTACTCGCGCACGGGACCAGAGATTGATCCCTGACAGTGCAGGCGATTGTTGATCTTAAAATCAACTGACAGATGGACAACGAAACTTCGTTGTCATCTTGTTCGACTCTTCGGATTCCTCTGACGTGATGTCTCGATTTCTCAGACGATTTTTCTTTAAATTCCTCCACGATGTTTTTGATACATTATTTATCAGCTTATCTCATAGAATTATCGATTTTTATTGTTTTAAAATTGTCAAAATTAATTTTTTACATTTTAGCTACTTTTAAACTTTTTTTGCGTTATGTAAAAAATATTTCCATCTGAAAAATATTTTTATTTCAAAAAAACAATCAAATATTTCATCTTGTTTTTGAATTCTTTTTCCAATTAACAAAAATCGCTCTTGAGTAAATCAAAAAATTGTTTTATCTTGAAAAAAAAAAATGTTTATTGCTAAATTAGTTGGATAAATAATATTATTGTTTTTATACAAGACACGATCAAATATTTTAATTTTGCTACTATGATGCCTAATAGAATATTTAAGCTTTAGTAAAAATGATAATAAATAAATTTTTTCCTATATATAGTTGCGAATGCTTTTTTTAAAAATGAGTCAATTTACCCTGGTCTCCTCTATTTCAATTTTTTACAACACTGAATTTTTTTAAGATTAAATTTGACATATCACTCCATGAGTATAATTTTCTCATGTATATATGACATGTTAAGAATTTAGTGTTTCACGACACGGCTTGATATACCGAGGGACTTTCTCGAATCGATCATAAATGCCAGACCAGGGCCTAAAAGCAGAAGCCCGCGACGTGAGGCCCATCGAAATGACGTCGACAAGGCAGTTGTCACTTGACTGTCATGTAAGCCGTCAAGTCGACATCAAACTTCCACTAAAATTGAAGGCTAGCCACACGATCAATTGGTAGCCACCTTAAATAACATCTTTTCCCGACAGAACACCACCAATTCCCAACATCCAACCGGCCATTAAACCCACTTTCATGCTATCCGACGCAGAGAGGCAATTAAATCTCAACCATGAATTACGTCAATTACATCCAACTGCATCGTCGATCGAGCATGAAAAAAAGACCCGAAAAATCCCAGGGCTATTTTTTTCCTTAATTATTATATTTTCTGCCATTGAGAAAGAGCATAAATCGTCTGGCCAATGAGACGCGAACGAGAGTGTGGTAGAGGATTGGCGCGGTGTAAACAACTAACCGCCCAATCGTGATGCCTTCGAAGGCTCGTCCGATCGTTCATGCTAATTTTCTTAGCCCTTGCACACCAATGGGCTCTCGCCATTTGCTAATAATAGTATCTCCACGGCAAAAATCCGAGAAAAAAAAAAGAAATTATCACCATAGAAATATATTTTATGAATATTTAAAAAAAAAAAATTGTTTTTCAATAATTCCTTGATTTATTGACGGCTAAAAATACGATTAAAGTTGCAATCGTAAAGAACCGCATCATCAACTGTGTCATCGCACTTGAGACGAGTATAATCGTACGAGGATATACAGAGAGCCCAATTCATCGCGGCTTATCGTAGCGTCACGCAATGTGCAGCAAAACGAGCTTGCAAGTTTTATCTACCACTTGCAATCGCTCTTCAAGTCTACTTCCCTGTGGTTTTTCATTTTTATGAATTTCCCCATTCAAGCGATATGCCGAAGTGAATTTTTCGTCGAGGATAATCAAAGCCAAAAAAAAAAAAACAATGAATTAAAGAAAAAATGGAGGGGACAAAATGGATTTTCCATCAGGGACGTTTTTCTTAAATGGAAAAAAATATTATTATCGCGAGGTAAAGCCGCTGATGGCCTCTCATAATCTGCGTTCGTGCTCGAGTATTAATTTGAAGATGAGACGGGACGAAAAACGATGTGAAAGACCATCTATATGAGATGAGAAAATAATAATAAAGTGGAAATGAGCAGAGCCCGTCCATAAATTGCTGCGCTCCTTGTTAATGGTCTGCAGCCCGAGGGCGACCTCGACTAAACGCGCGGCCTGTTCTGACCCTGATCCTCTCTTCTTCTTTTCAATGTGTCTCTCGTCCTGCCCCGCTGCCTATGGACCTGGTTGAACTTGTTCGAGGCGCGCTTGGAAGTCTCGTTTCTAATGGACGTCTAGCATGGTCTCAACGTTTGCAGTTGGGAAACAAAGGGTAATTTGTGAACGCCTGTGTTCCCCCACGAATCATTTCTGCCTACCTTTTAATTTTTCCAATATATACACCCTGCAAACAAAATTAATATTTCAGATATGGTCGACTCAATAACATGTATAAATTCATTTCATCGCGAAAAAAATTCCAAGTGATTTTTTTTTCTACTCCAATGTTTTTTATACAGAAAATCCTGGAAAACGCTATATTATTTTAATATTTTCCACACCCCTTATACGAAACAATAGGGTATGCTCCGAATGCACTCGCCTACAGTCGTCTTTTTTGAATATATCTAGTTAAAATGGCATGGTACTCGGATGACCTTTGATTTAATGACAGTAAATGTTTTTTTTTCACAGCACTTAAATCTTCATTTTTCATTTTTCGGTTTTTGTGTCCAAAAATCACGTTTAACCATGTTTTAAAAGCTCTCTAAAAAATCAACCCGATGCAAGCATTTTTGCAAAGTCACTCACAAATTTTGTAAAAAATACTTTCGAGAGATTCAAGACTATTTTTAAATTTTAAATTGAATTCTATCCTATAGTTCCGTGAGAAACAATCAGTACATGACGCACTATCTTACTATAAGCTTTTGAAACTGAAACCCCTTTATCAAACCGCTTTTACCATAAATAATTATTGCTAACTGCTAAGGTAATGAAGGAAAACTGTTGCTGATCCACCGAGGAATTTATTACTTGATGGTAATACAGTTCAGATGATGGCAGATCGCGAGCGCAAAGTTTTTAATTCTAAGAAACCATCAATCCAAGGTTAATAATGTCCAAAAAAAAACAATTTTATTGCGGTAAAATTATAAAAAAAATTTTTTTAAATGAATAAAATGTGTTATTAATATATAAATATTGTAATAATTTTCAAATAGTGCATAATAGCCAAAAGGGGTAGATATTCGCGCGCGACCCTTAGAGGCGCGAGTTCAAGTCCCGACGTGGAGTTTTTTTTTTTACAAATTCGCATTGTTTATCTTATACAACATTTTTTATGTGATATGAAAGTTAATTTGAACAATTAATTAGCGGTTAAATGATGCAAAATAAATGTTTTTTTAACAATTTATTTTTTCAGAAATAGTGGCTACGAATCAATAGTTAGAGAAAATTTAACTCAACGCTTTTTATAGAAAATTGAATTTTCTATAATTTATGTTGAATATAACTATGCGATATCTTGCGTATTTACCGAGATATCACGAAAAAACTGGAATTAATTCCGGCTCTACGGCTCAATCCGGCTCTACGGGCGAGCACTTCAACCTGTGAAGTGTGAACTATTATGCACACTAATAAATTAGCAATATTACTTATATATAAACAACACATTCCATTGGTTTGAAAAAATTTTTTTGCTGCAATTAGGGTAGGAATAATACAAAGCATGGCATATAACCTTTTTATTAGCTGTATAATAATAATAATTCTGAGAGCCGCTGACTGCTCAACTAAGCACTCCTGAGCGTTCGTCACTCGACGGCGTCAAGAATGTGTGTGCATTAAAATACACCCAGTACCTACACCGTATGCTATAGTGAGCGAAAAACTTTCTACATTGACTGTATGTCCTGTACCTCCTTAATCGAGCCATTGCTCTCAGGATGGTACTCAGTTTGGAGGTTAGTATTCGCACCATCTCACTCCTAACTCAAGCTCACTCTGCAAAATATTTGTACAGTCGTATCTATAAAAAAGCATCTACTATTTCCAAACGCCAATTTAATTTCTATATTTCTCATCATCAAAGTTTATTCATTTGGCGTGGCGTTGCGTGCTCCTCAAGCCCTAGATGTCCAATCCTGTGTAAATGTATGTATGCTAGGTGTTGATCACATGCGCTCTCTCCCACACATCGCAAAATTCGTCAAAGCTCAGTGTACAATCAAAATCTCTGCATAAACACCCACCTGAAATTTTCATGGCTTACGCCATATTTAAACAAAAAATGTTTCGCAATCTGAAATTAAAAAATTGAACGCCAAGTAGGTTGCATAAACATGTGAGAAAAAACCCACTAAATAAACAACACCATGACAACATAAACATTTTTAGGTTAGTGTTTACAAGCTTGACACATTTATTCTCTCACAAACATTTATTACACCTTGAGCATGACCTCGCACATGTTTTCACTTGAACGCCAATCAAATTTTTATTCTCAAACCGTCAGATTTCTATATTTAAAACCTCATTTTCCAGACTCGGCATTGACGAGACGGTAATATGCATGCAGGACCAATAGAGATTTGCCTGTCAATGAGTCACGCTTTGATTATGCCATGAGTGGCGTCGGATATCGTGGACGCAGTTTCGGCTCACACAGCAACTACAGCAGCAACTCTGCGAGCAGCAATCGAGATGGATCGAGTCGGAGTTCAGACAGAGGCTACTCCCGTGATTACAATTCGTCCCGGCGCGATGGCCGCCAGTCCGAGGACTGGTCGCAATCGCGGTCGTACTCGCGCTGGAGCGAGCCGCAGCAGAATAATCCACCATCGATAGCACCTCAGCCGTGGGCGCCAAATTGCGGCCCGCAGCCGCAGTACCAGGACTCGGTGAGATCTCAGTTTCATCAAGATACATCGTACAACAACGACGACACCGGCAAATACAACAATAATTATCGTGGTTCTCAGAGAAACTTCTACTCCTACGGAAGGAACCGATACTCAACGCCTCAACGGGGCGGCCGCCACAGCTACTATCTTCCCTATTACTCGGCACCGTACCGGGAACGCCCGTACGACCAGGAGAAGCCGGAAGACCTGCTTTCGCCGCCACCTCCACCGCCACCACCACCCGGTTCTAAGGAGGAACGCCAGCAAAAAATTACCGAGGCTGCTGAGGAGTTGAAGAAAAAATTACTTTTAAATCCTGCTTTAAATAATTCTCCAAGCTTTTGGGACGATGACAGCGCAGCGGCTCAGGCTTCCACAAGCAAAACAGACTCTTTTGCCATTAAATCAGTGCCGGCTCTGGAAAATGGACCGCCCGAGCTGTCTCTCACGACTAACGACTTGAAAGACATCGGACGAGTCAATACTGAGAGTATAATTGATCCTCTGGCCACGGAAATTAATCAGCGTTCATCGAGACAGTCCAGTGATGACGGTAAAATCTCAGACTTACCTCCGCACAGTCGGGGGGGTTTTGATAATATTTCTAAGATTGTACATACGGAAATAAGTGCTAATAATATTGAAAATCGTGTCAAATTAGGTTCAACTGAATCGACACGTGAGATTAAGCGGGAGAAATCCCGCAGAGACATATTTAACGATCAAAGAAAGCTCGACAACGACACGAAGCGAGTGCCCAGTCGACGCAAATTGAGTGAAGAATTGTCTCACATGACGAGACCGCTCTCGAGGTCCGAGAGCAGGCACTCGGGCTCTCCTCAGACAGCTCAAGAGCCCGCGAAATCAGGCGCCGGACCGAGGGAGGTAGAACATCGCGGGAAATTAACGAAGGATAAGAAAAACAGAACCCGAGTGGACCATTCTCCGCAGCGGGAAGAAAGTAGTGCTAGTATGCGGCCAATGATGAATAGTTATAATCCTGAGATGATGCCGCTACCACCGGCATTTGATCCGCGCCCGCGAGATGTATCTTTGCCGCCGATTGTACCTGAATACTATGCTCTGCCACCGCCGCCACCGCCAATTGTACCGAGGCCCGAGGACTCACACCCACGTCCAGCGTTCAATATGCATTTGAGTGCGATGCCAGCATCGAACTTGCCGCCTGCACCCATGCACAATTACCCGGGCTATCATGTGCCCTTTGTGCCACCACTGCCAATCGCCTATCAGCCAATGATAGCGCCTATGGAGTACCCTCCTCTGCCGGTACAGAACAATTATCACAAGAGAGACTTGATGGCGAGCGTGAATTCAAGTCGAAGATTTGTTAAAACTGAACTAATGTCTGAGGAGGAGGAACCGATCGAATTTCCCACGTTTCCGGATCTGCCGCCAGTGACTGCGACGGCGGGGAAAACTACGCCGAAGAGATCGACAAAGGCGAGAAAAGCAACGAGAGAATTGGACGTTCCTTTGCCTAATAGTCAGCCGGCTGCATTAAGATCGAGTGGCATCAGTCAGGATGGAAGCATCAGTCGTGATCTGAATGAAAACTCGGGGTTCAATTTCAATCAAAAAGTCAAGAAACCCGACGAGTGGCAACAGGATGACTCGAGGAACAGGATGAGACTGAAATCTTCCGTGCCAACCGGCGCTACAGCTGTTCTATCGCCGTCGACTTCCAGGGTAAGGAGTAACAGTGAGAGACAACATTCGGAAGTGATGAAAATGTCGAGAAGCAGAGAGCTATTGAGCTCGTCCGCACCGGATCAACGAGAAGCGAGGCAGACTGAGAATCAGTTGAATAAAAATGCCAAAAAGACCGCCGACGAGGGCAAAATCAGGAAAAAGAAGCATCAAGTTATCCAGCAAGTTCTGAGCATGAGCAAAAGTGACATTCACAATATAATCAACGCGTCAAGTTTGAAAAAGTTCGATTTAACAATGGAGCATCTGGTGAAGGAGAAGAAGTCATCGCTGTCGCAGGAGATGCGCAATACCGAGAACGAAAAAATGAAGATGAGCAGTGCATGCGAGAACGAGAATTTCATGAGTCAATTGCAGGCAATTCTCGAACAGCAGGCAACGCCGGTCGATTTAATAGACCTGCCGACAACGTTCATTGATACGCTGAGCGAGGTGTTGAACTTGAATCAACAGGAGGGCCTCGAAACGGGTGAATGCGCGGACAGCGTGGCACTCACAGCGATTTTCGAGCCACTACCATCAACGTCAAGGATCGATGAGCCACCAGCTGACGAGCCGCCGCCGCCACCGCCGCGATACTCTAGTCCCAGTACACCTGGCATTCCCAGTCATGAAATGTCGAAGTCGCGAAAGATCAATAATAGAGTGAGTAAAGACACAACGAGGAATCCCCCAGCATCGACCAGTGCGTGCTACACTCGAACTCGTGACACGAGAGGCAGCCCTGACACGGCGTGCGTGCGACGCTCTACAAACAACCTATCATCAGGGGGATCAGGTCAGCCCGATACATTGAACATGGATGACCTGGATGATATATTCGAGGCAGGAATAGCTCGTGTAAAAACCACTCAATCAACGACGAGTAAAGTGTCATCGACGTTTCTCGAACCAGCTACTCCGCCGCTGCCGCCGCCACCACCACCACCGCTGCCAGAGGTAGCTCAGAGGAAGATGGGGACTCCGATAGTCGTGCGAGTGGAGCGTCAGGCAGTGGAGTTGGATAAACTTTTCACAGCCGGCATCGCCAAAGCAAAAGCTGCTTCGATAAAAGCCGCGGCAGCTGTAACCACACAGGAGACTCCGGACGTGCCACGCTCGCGTCGAGTAGCGCGTCGCGGCGGCTCGCGCTCTACAAATGCCAACGTGGCAGACACGTGGCGGAGAAAGGATGTGGCTCGTTCAGACAGCTACCGCAATCTCACAAAGGAGGAGTACGAGGCAAAACTCGGGGAATCATCCTCGTTAAACTGTGACGATAAGTATCGAAATGCGGCGGTAAATGGCAGCGAGAGTATTGCACACTCAACGCACTCGGACAGCTACTATTCCCACTCGCCTTCGCACTCTGTGCGGAAGAACTCCAGCCGATCCAACAGCGAGGATAGCCGCAGTAGTAGTGGCAGCAGCAGTAGGAGCTACAGCACGGCCAGCAATGACAGCAGTTCCAACTCCAGCAGCGACGAGGAATCGCCGTCCATTGGCGAGTTCTCCAAGGTCTTGAGATACATCAAGGAGCGTGAGAAAATTGCAAAGAAAAAATCAATCAATGAGGAAATACGCGACGAAGTGAATGCAGAGATAGAGAAAAAGCGGCGTGAAAAAAGCTTGAAGCGCAAGGCAAAAAAATCGCGGTCGAAAAAGCACGAAAAGCGGAAAAAGGATAAAAAAGGGAAGAAGAAAAAGCCAAAGCGGAAACACCGTCACAAGTCGCATCACTCTACACGTTCGGAGGACAGTATCGGAGAAAAAGGAGTCTCTGGACGTCATGTGCGGGATGATCAGATAAAACGCGAGCCTAGGGACAGCGACGAGGAGGAGCCATTGAAGTCTGTCGCCATGGCGAAGGTTAAAAAGTCTGCTGTGATCGAACCGGTGCAGGTTTCCAAGGCCACCTCGACAGTCACGTCGTCTCCGACCTCGCAGGTGACTCTCGCAGTGACGTCCGCAGTAGCAGGTGACTCTCGCAGTAGCAAAACCCCACCCACAACGAGCACAACTGGGAGCACCGAAGGTTCCACGACGCTAAATGACTCATCGAACACTGGATCGCCATGTCCGGCGGGAACTGCGTCTCCCACCTCGGCACAGCACTTGAAAACCAAGGCGCAGCTCAAGCAGATGCCGGATCCAGTCGGCAAGTCGAAAACCCCGGTGGACGAGAGTGTGCAAAGCAAAAATTCAGAACCTGTGACCTCGTCGACCTCGACCTCGGCCGATGATCCACCCGCAACCCAGCAGTCCACGGTTTCAACGACTGCTGCAAGCTCTACGAAGAAGAGAGAAAAATCACCGCAGGAGCGTTCTCGTAAGCAGAGAGAGCCGGAGAAGACTGGGAAAAAAATTGAGAAATCCAGCGTGGCACAGGATGACTCTAATTCACCGTCAAAACCGGTTGCATCAAAACACGCTACCAACGATCGGAAAAAAGACGTCGAGTCATCGAAAACAGTCGACAATGCATCAAAACGAACTCAACACAAGTCCGAGGAGTTGAAAGCGCCAAAAGATGTATCCAACGATGCAACAATCCCGTCAACGCTTGGCCGACAAAAGTTACGCCGAGCGTGTAAATCAGGCGAGTCACTGTCAGAGACTCTGCAGGAGGAGGGTAAATTCGTCAACATCAAGTCCGAGGGCGGGAAGGAATTAAAATTGATGGAAAAAGTGAAGAAGCGTCCACTAAAATCTGCCAAAACGACTCTAGATGCAGGTAAAAATGAGATGCAATCCGACAAAACTCCGGCACAGCGGTCGCATCGAAAATTTTCATTAGAGTCCAAGTCCGGAGACACTGCGCAGTTAGATATCCCGGCTAAAATTCTTCCCAGCCCGGACACGGCAGCAATAACAAATATTGCCGAGCCAATGGACACGAATGAATCCAATCCAATGGAGTTATCGACTGGTGAACTGACGCGAGCAACGGAAAACACGCGAACAACGAAGCATATTCCGATTGAATTTGTTGACGTAATGTCAATAGAGCCTGCTCAGCAAAATTCGGATACACATGCGTCGATTTTCTCGCACTATTTCCAACAGAAAGAATCTCTTGTCAGTGACAATTTGCCCGACACTGTACCAGAAGAGCGACTCAAATCAGAACAAAATATCGGACGCATTGGTGCAATAAAAGTCTTCGAACTTCCCAGGCTTGTCGTGAACTTGACAAAGATAAATATCACTCAATGCACGGAAGAGAGTGGCGAGTCTGACTTTCACAAACAAGCCGAAGCGCTGAACAGCTCGTGCAGCGATGAACGTCACGAGACTGCAATAAATGAGTGCGCTCACTCGAGTGACAACGTTCGAGATGACGGCCAAAAATCGACCAACGAGTTGAATTTGCCGACCGACGATGGTGTGGAAGACGAGCGGAGTTACACGCCGTTGCCGTTGCGAGGAAATTCTCCACTGCCATCCGAACCGCAACAGCATGGAGGCCATTCTCCAGTAGATTCTGCTGGAGAGGTATCAATGACTGTCCCTGCAGCGGAAAAATCGTTGGATGAGCTTTTGCCAGAACCCGCCGCTGCATTGAACCAGTCTGTCGACGAAGCAGCAGAAGTTGACAGTGGCATAAACGCAGCCGCCGACGAGTCACTACCGAAAAATCAAGAGCCTACAGAGTCACAAAACGTTATCGATGAGACTGAACCCGATATGGAGGCAGGGGACCGTCCGGTAGATGTGAGAACCGACTGTGAACCTCTCTGCCAAGCGATGAGAAGTGACTTGGCCCTGCCAGATGAGGGAAACATCGACTGGGACGAGGACAGCGATGGAGATCATGTGGCGGATGACCTTCCAGACGAGGAACCGCTGCTGGATGAAATCTCGTCATGTCCCGGTCCAGAAATATGTTCCAAAGAGTGCCCGCAGCACTCGATTGTTCTAAATGACAAGGTTCTAGTGGCGGAATCCTCTCAAAACGATATTCTGGACGATCCAATAACATTCAGCGAAGAGTTAAAATCTCCAGTAGCGGATTCCGTAGAGTTTGGTATTTCCGAGGACGCCGATGTCATTGGAGAATCTTTGGAGCAGAGTTATCAGCTTGGGGTAGAAGCCGTGACCGAGTGCGAGGCTGCAACCAATGACTTTGCGATACTCCGAGAAAATGCATGCGTTCCCAATGAAAATATTATGGACCGTACATCGTTAGCTGACAAAGAGCTACTTAAAGCCGTAGAAAAAAAATCTCCTGAGCGTCTGCCATCTCCAATTCTCCAGATATCATCAAAATCACCCGACGAACCAACAACGGATGAAATTTCCAGTGAAATAATTTCCGGAGAAAAAGAAATTGCTGCACTAACAACGCATGAAAGTGAGTTGGATTCTACAACGCAAAATCCACCGGAAATTCCATCATCAACAACTCAAATCAACGAACCCAGTTCGTCTGAGCATGAGGAGTGTGACAAGAGCTCGGAAACTCACTCAATCGACCGGGAAAAATCCTCTCGACGTTCCGTATCTTCCGTTCGAACGTCTGTGAACGTGCCACAGAAGGAAAGTCATCGATCAAGACGCAGTAAAGATCGCGAATTACCGCGAAAATCTACGAAATCAAATGCAATAACTGAGCGCAAAAAGCACAAGAAGAACAACGAGGCGAAACGCCGGCACAATATCACGATCGAACGCGTGAATGAAGCGGTAAGCACAAACATCATTCAAATTGTACCAAAGGAGAGGACAAAGGACGCGGTAATCGCACGAATGCAGGAGATTGACTTTACAATTCAGCGCTTAATGAATGAGAAAATGACGCTGTACCAGATGCTACAGAATGACAAGTGGCCAGTAAACGAGCCGAATAACATCTCAAGCGAGGTATCCGCATCGGCGACAAAGTCCTCAGAGAAGCCGGCAAAGAACGTGACCAAGCTAACCGGTCGTCAGACGAACGACGACGCCAAGCGACCTGCAGAAACTACCGTGAGCGCAGAGTCATCAAAATCGCAGAAGCAGGACAGCCAAGCGCCAACGCGAGCCGCAAAGAGCAACGATAAGCCCGCCCATCGTCTGGCCGATGACTCTGCATCGAAATCCGGACGAAAGCGAAAGCACCGTGAGGAAAAATCGACTCACAAGGGCAAAGACACACGCGAGGAACCGGAGAGCAAGCGCAAACACACGGACGAGCCTTCAAAATCGCGTAAACCCAAGTCCCCGTCCCGGAGCGTCGTTGAGGAGCCTCGCAAACCCACAAAGGAGATTAATCAAGCTACAAGCCAAGTCTCAAAATCGAAATCAAAGGTGTCAGTCACGACCGACACGTCTGAGGGTTGTGAGACGACGGATCACTCGCGGAGCATGGACACTCCTGTTCGAGAGACGCCGAGAATCCGACCAAATGAAACTTCCTCGCTGATTTACTCGGACGACAGCACTTGGGATACTTTTGAACAGGCGGTGGAAAAACGTGAGCGTGTGAAGGGCCTAACGCTCTTGGAGGAGAGTATGAAGCGTGAAATTGCGGCTAACAAGACGAAGAACGAGAATCGCAAACGTGCATTACAATTCACTGATGACGAGGACGATGAGGAGGATTTACTGCTGAGCAAAGCCATCGTGAAGCAAAAATTCTCGCGCAAGAAACCGCACATCTCACGGAAAGGTTCGAAAAAGCATGAAAAACCTGCGAATCATGTTCTCGAGGTAATCAACGCAGTGGCAACCAATCAAATCAAGGACTTGTACACGAGTGGGGCTGCAGGGTCTCGCAGTGACAATTCGACCATTGCGACTGACAAAACAACGGAAATAATGCCGGCGCCTGCACCGATAAAGCATTCTGCTGCAGTGAACAACCCTAGTAAGCAATCTGAGAATCTCAAGTCCACTGGAGCAGCGGCTTCGTCCGCGCATGTTCGGCAATCCGGCGAAGAGGAGAGTATTCCCGACGCCTGGATGACGGTCAATACCGCAGGTGTCTCGGAAGACAGGGATAATACTCTGCAAAGTCAGAGCGCGGTGGACTCTACGAGGCGTACGCCAACGCGCGAAGTTGCCAAAAATGACGCAGAACCAACGTCCTCAACTGTTGAAAAGACTAAAAAGAAAATTCGCACATCAGAGGCCGAGACTACTGACGATCCGGTGAGTAGTGAGTCTGGCCGAAAATCACGAGGTGTTAACTCGGAGCACTCGGAAGCAGACGTGAATGAATTAAACTCCGCCACAAAGCGTCGAGTTGACCGATCTGAAGCTGTCAGCTCAGAAAAAACAAATGAATCTTCATCTACGGATGTCAAAGATCGGAAATTTTCCGATAACAGGGAGAACGAATCTGGACGAAAATCACGAATTGACAGTCATACATTAGCGAAACCTACAGAGAAAAAATCAAGAAATATAAAAAAATCAACCAGTGTCAAGTCAGAGAAGCATTCGAGGAATTTTGACCAGCCACGAAGACCCAAATCAACCGTGAAGGAGTTGATGCGCTCAAAATCGACGACAAAAGAACTCGAGCGATCAAAATCAACGGTTAAAGAATTTGAACGGTCGAAATCAACCGTTAAAGAGCTTGAGCGGCCAAAATCGACAGTCAAAGAGCTTGAACGATCAAAATCAACCGTTAACGAGCTAGAACGATCAAAATCGACTGTAAAAGAGCTGGAAGCCATCGACTCGAACGACGACGAGCCCGAGTTGGACGAATTGTTCAGAAAAAAACGCAGCCGCCACCGAAAAGACAGAAATACGTCGAGATCTCGTTGCACGTCGAAGGGCAGGAGTAGAAGGTCGTCGCGCAGCCGTTCGAGGTCAATTCGCAAGGGAAAATCGCCGTCGAGTTCGCGCGACACGTCACCTCGCGATTCAGAGCGTCGACGACGGCCCGCATCGGGAGATTTCACGCGAAGGAGATCAAACACGACGCCCTCCAAGTCCGACAGGTCATCGATGGACAATCGTCGACGCAGTCGAAAGCGTAAGTTGACCGAGCGAACGATCGAGCAGATGCAGGCCTGTCAAGTGAAACTTATCGACTGCAAGCACACATATCTACGGCCCGATGTCGACCCCACGGTCCTGCAGGGCATTGGAGTGTCGCGAATCAACGTGCCGCGGTCGCCTGCACGAGAACCATCCCCCGATGTCATTCTCAACAACGAATTGGCGCCTCCCTTGGTCGACGAGTTGGAGCCTCCTCTGGGCGATGATAGAAACCGCAGCGATGATGAATCCATGGAGATGATTCGAGTGGAGTCGGAGGACTTCCGCGAAATGGAGGACTTTGCCGTGTCCAGCGATACAAAGGACGACAGCCAGATTTTAAGCACACCACCTAGCTTGCAGACCTCGCCAATCGTTCTACCGATTGACGACGATGATGAGGCTGTTACCGAGCCCGATGCCGGAGAATCTGAACCACAAGTCACGCAGTATACAGTTCACAAAGGACCAATTCTCGATATAAAGGTAACTCGCAAATGGAAAATTGCTAATGGTTACATTTACGCTTAATATCCTTTAATTACCTCCCAATTCCGCATTAGATGGAATTTTTTTTCTATTTTTTTTAGTTGGAATTTTTGACTAATATTTTTGTGTCAAATTTAGATTCTAATCATTCCTATTTGTGTGCGCTTCCTGTAGCACTGCATCCACAATTAAATTAGTGTAATTGCAAAATTGGTTGATTGATTTGTAGAATTGTAGAATTTTTATATTCTCGTGGTGTAGGTTTTTTTGTGAGAATAAAATTAAAAAGCTTCATTTGTCAATCCCACTAATTTCATTAATTTCATTCCTTACACGCACTTATTTATTTTTATTATTTTCTTTACATTTTTGATCCCTGCAACTCCCGAGACTGCTGTTGATGAGTTTGGTATATATTTGGATATCTGTGAAAGCGTTTTAAACAAAGAGAATAAAAAATTCTAGGTTTTTGGCGACTCCTTCTTCGCAGCCAGTGAGGATGGCTCGATATACAGGTACAGTCGACAATCAAATGGGATATTAAATATCTACAAGGGACACGAGGCTGCAGTTACCTGTCTCTACGTTCACGAGTCTTATGGACCCTCGGAAAATGGCTGTATCCAGTGGCATCTGTTTTCGGGTTCTTTGGACACTACTTTGCGCTGTTACGATATCATCACCGGGTCGTTGTATCGTTCAGTTGCTGAGATTAGCAGTCCAATTCAATGTATGGATCACGCGTGGGGTGTAATATTTATTGGTACCAAATCTGGTCACATTTCTCGCTATGATATTAAGGCGGGTAGTTTGCGAGAAGATAAATTAGATTTTTCTGATAAGCCTGTTTTGGCTTTGCGAGCGTCCACTGAAGGCCCACGAAAAGTTCTCATTATTGCTTCTCGTAATCAACCTATAACTATCCGCGATGCCCAGAGTGGACTGTTTCTTCGCACCATTTCTGGCCAACGAAATCACACGGTTTACAGCCTGATGAGGGAACGTAATCTGGTTTATTGTGGAACCAGCAGTACTTCCATTCCAGTCTTTGATTTTATCGTGAGTAATTATTCAGTTATTTGTAAATATTCTTAGTGCTGATTTTTATCTCGTTTTTTTCCAGAGCGCTGAACAAGTGCGGCAATACACTGCTGGCGTTGGTATTGTTTGTATGCGACTTCATCGACAATTATTATTTGCTGGCTGCTATGACGGGAATATTTATGTTTTTGATACAACAGTGAGTTTAAATCCATTTAAATTTATCCATAATAATTTTCAAAAAATTTGCTGAAGCTAAAAGTAGTGGAATTTCGGAGTTTTCGGGATTTTTTTGAGTTTAATAAGAAAGATAGTGAAAAATATTATTAAACAAAAAAGATTGAGTATTAAATTTTCTTCAAAAAAATGTTAAGTAAATTTTTTTTCTATCTTTATCAGTTTTGGAAATATCGATTTTTCAAAATATCTCAAAAACACGGTAAAATATGAGGAAAATTTATTCTATATTTTTTGTAGGAAATAAAATTCTTGATTTTTTAACTTTTATAGAATTTTTTGTTGTTTATTTAACGAGTTATCGATAAATAATCACAATAACTTCGTGATTTCCAAAAATTTGCCTGAAAAAAAATTTTTTTCTTTATCAAAATCATTATTTAATCGATGCAAACGAAATTTATTGAAATAAAATTGTATTTTTCTAGAATTCCCAGTTGATCCGCAGTATCCCTGGACCAGGCAACATGCTATTAAGCATGGAAATAGTGGATAATGAGGTGAGAAGAAAAAATAACAATTTAGTCATGAAATTGTAGGAAAAAATATTAAATTACTACTTTTTCTCAATAGATTATTGCTGGCAGCAAAGACCGACGTCTTTACGCCTGGAAAATGCCAAGTCAAATAAGAAAAATTCTCATAGAACGGATGTAGAGAAAAAAAATGTGTGGAAAAATGTTCCGTCAAAGTGCCTGGAATATCTAGTCAATCGATAGAGTCCCACTACAAACGATTAAAGGACAATATTCCGCATAAATTTCCGATTGAATATAAAAATGTAAAATATATAGATATGCACATAGCAGTGAAATATTTGTACAGGTAAAAAAAAAAAACGTGTAAAAAGGTGGAATCAATGTAGAAACTTATTAGAAATATTTTTATCAACAGTATGTTGATGCAGTATTTGTTGTTTCAACGACTGTTTATTGATGTGCTAAATTGACTATCTGTGAAGTTTATTTCATGATGATAGATTGTACACAAAATATGCGCCAATTTCCGTCGTTTTCCGTGTATATTTTTTTTTTTTTTTCGTATTCGGTTGACTGTAATTTAATTATAAACTAGGTAATTAAAAGAACAAACTATAAATACTTTAATGATTTTAATACAATCTTCCATATTACGCATGGAAAATTAGCATATAGTTTTTTTTTTGCAATTATCTCCAGAATTATTGGAGTTAGGAAAATTTTGTATAAAACAATTTGTGTAAAGAATTTTATGGCGCACAAAAAAAAAGTATCTTGCAAATATTCCATAAGTTTTATAGTTTTCGAGATATTTCCAATGACAATCCCTCATATCCAGTCACTTTATTCCAAGAAGTTTGATCGATATAACCTGGATCAACTATTTATTTTACTGAAAATGTGCTTATGCCTTGGACCATCCAAATCCGGGAAAACACTGTTACTGCGACGACTACAGGGAGACAAAGAGATAGACGATGCTTCGCACACTGTGCCGACAAACGGTGTAAATCTTTTTACAATTCGAAGCAAAGATGGGCACTTTGACATGGTCGTGCGCGAAATAGGAGGAAGTATGGCACCAATTTGGAAGCATTACTTTGACAGGGTAAACGAGAAATTCAACTAATTTCATTTTAATTGAATTGTCTCAATTGCAATAGGTGCATAAAATAATCTACGTGGTTGACGCGAGCAATCTGTGTCAAATCAGTGCAGCAGGAGTACTTCTCTACTCGTTACTGGTAGAACCACGACTTCAGCACGTAAAACTTGGGCTGGTGCTTGGTAAAATGGACCTTTCGTATCGTCAAATGAGAAATGAAGCCCTGCTCATGCTCCATTTTTCGCGTCTAAAACGAGAAGTCAGTCAAAAAATCACAATCGTCGAAGCGAGTGGAATGACGGGTCAAGGTGTTGAGCAACTGCGCGACTGGCTTTTTGATCCGGAGACGTTGAGGGTCGTTGGGTCCACTGGAAATGCTGCCGCAGCCGCGGCCGTCGATGCTGCTACCATATTGAAAAAATAAAAAATTTATTAGTGATATAAATTGAATATTTGAATGAGATGTTTATTTTACAGTTTAACTTAGAAAGGTATAAAGTTAAAACGTAAACCCGTTTTTTACAGCAAATTGCATTCTCAAAATTACCAAGTTAATTCAGGTTTACATCCTCACTGATTTTATTTATCATTAACCAAGTTACCTTGATTGATTTATCAAACTTTATGTCACCGACATTACTTAACAATTGACTTAAATTTGTATGGATATTTAAAAAAAAAAATGATTTCAGTGTATCCTTGTTAAATCTTCAACGATTTTCACCAAATCATCAACTGTTGCTTCTTTTTTCATGCCACTACCATCATCAATCTAAAAAAAAAAATTAAAAAATACAATCATTATAAATTAATCACACCAAAATATTAAAAACAGATATCATGGAATTTTTTGTTTTTTCGAAAATATCTCGATATCTACGAGAATTATGAAAATTTCACAAGAAACATTTTTTGTAGAAAAATAAATTATCTTCACAATAGTCAATAGGGAAAAAACTCGTGGCTTTGATAGTTTTCGAGATATTTGCGAAAAAAGAGAATCTGATTTGTATTATTAAGAAAATAAATATTACCGTTAGTCCCAACGAAACTTCGGTCATTTTCTCGTGACTGAGGTCCAAAAAGCTCTCTATCAAATCACCATCAATGAATCCTTCACATGCTTCAACCTTGAGATCAGTCGTGAAACTCCTCCAGAAACTGTGCTCAATCTTGCCCACACTCTTAATCACCGACGTCAATCTATCCTCTAGATTTCTGAGGAACTCGTAAAAGTCGGCCGGTATTTGAGTGACCAAGCCAATGGCTCCACTTACCGTGCCGAAGAGCACGCAGCCCTGAGTGAGTGAGCTGGACTCTCCCAGGTGTTGCATAACCAGAGATCCATGGCGGAAAACGTTGACCATATCGCCAAGATGGAAAAGACCAACTTCCTGCAGTTGCTGGCGCTCCTCTTCGGCCGTAGCCGCGCTGTCCTTTTGGCAAACAAACAAATTAAAGCTGTTCTCCGCTCCGAGGAACGTGTCATCATCGAGAATCTCAATGGCAGTCATCCAGCAGGGATTGTAGTCTCTAGCAATCTCCTCAAAACTGCCCTCCATCGTTTTGTACTGTAGCAGCGTGACAGACCTCATCAAATCGCCGACCAGAACAAAATCACCCTTGGTCTTGAGGAAGAGCGCGAGAATATTATTAAAATGACTGCACTCAAGCCTCAATTCCTTCTCCGCCGTCCACTCAAACAGCCGCACGGTGCAGTTGATACTGGCAAGAAGTTTCCCGTTAAATTCAACCAGCGAGAAGCACGAGCCCTTGATCTCCTTCTCCGCAACTTGCGTCAGCTTGCCATCCTTCCAGTGAAACAGCAGGATCCTGCCCATCTTCGGCTCGGACTCGTCGGGATTGACGAGCGCCGTGCCAACCACAAAGTACGACGTAGGATCCTCGCCGAGTTTCGTGGAAATCAGCGACACCGCGTACTCATTGGGCATGAGCGTGTGGGCGTGCAGCACCTCGAATGTGTGCTGATCGATGATCAGGAGATTGTGAAGCTCTATGTCCTGGCCAATTTCACTGGAGGCCGTGTGACCGCCAGGCTTGGTGTGCGGCACAACGTGGCTGCTGCTCGAAGTCGAGGCGGCCTGTGTCGACGAAGACTGTCGGACAACCGTCACGCCACTGTTTTCCTGGACGTCTACGCGCATAGTAATCACCCCGAAGGTCTGCGTGGACTCTTGATACGTAATGCGGCGCGGCGACTCGCCGAGGGGCACCGTCCTGATGTGTAACTTTTGGATTTCGTCGATGGTACCGATGGTGACAGTGCTGTCGGTCGCGAGCGCCAAGCTGTCCGGGTAAGACTCGGCATTCAGTGAGCACATGTGGTTGACTTCCTTGAGATTAACATTGCTAAAGACTAATTTATGGTTCGAGGAATAGATGACAGTCGGGCGATCGGAGCAGGCGAAGACATTGGTGGTGGAGAGCGAGCGGAAAGTTCTTAAAACCGTCGGTTGCGTGCCCAATGTTACTTTTTTCTTGTCGGTCAGGGCTCCAGTATCCTTTTGCAGAGTAAAGTAGTACATACTGCCATCGCCAAGCGCACACAGCAGATAGGTATTGCCCTCGAAGCATGTCATGAGCACAGAGCGCGGAATAATCTCGCCGCCGAGTAGCTCTTTGTTGATCTCAGCCAGGGTGGGCAGCGTGAGGATTCTGATGGAAATGTCCGTCCAGAGACCGACTGTTACGATACTCGCCTCACTGCACCCGTCCAACGGTGAAATGTCCAAACACGCGACCTCGTGCTGCAGCGTGGTAAATCCCTTCGGTACTATTTTGTCATCGACAATTTCTATGTAGAATAAATCGTTGCCGGTAGCGCAGAGCACCTGTCGGCCGTTGCACGCGACCACGCTGATCGTACGTTTGTTTTCCGGCGCCCACTCGGACACTATGCTCTCTGAGCAATTGGAGATGAGCCGGGCAGACGAGGGAGTTATCTGAATGAACAGATCGTCGCCCACGTTGCCCGTATGGAAGGTTTGCTCGTCCGATACGAAGCCTGGAATATCAGTTTCCTCGACCTCCTCGCCGTTTAGTGTCAGTATTCGCGTCTGTCCAACAAATGAGAGGACCAGCGTGTTGTCAAAGTTTCCTCCGCCCATCTTTAGCGCCCACATTCCCTTAATTCCGGGCAGATCGATGCTCGCATGCTCTTGAATGCCAATTCCATTGCGAATTATTCGCAGAGAACCCTCCTTAAATGCTCCCGAGCATGTTACCATCTGCCCTTGGCCCTGACGCTCCAAATCGACGACCACCATATCGGTGATGGGTGCCAAGTTTGTGAAAGTCTCCATTGGCACGCAGTACGAACCGTTTTCGTCCGCTTTTGTTATTAATTTAATCAACTGCGAGTCACCCATTCGGCTGCCGACGAAAATAACCCCATTGTCGAGGTAAGTGATGCACTCTGGTATGCTAACTTCGCCGAGTAATTCAACTTTCAGGTCCTTTACGACTGATGTTCCGTCAATTTTCTTTTCCTGCTCGAGGAACAGCATGAAAAGGTGGCCTGCCATGTCCCCAAGGAGATATCGCAGCCCTTGAGCGTCCACCTTGGCGTAGCACGTGATTGTGCTGTATTTAATTATCGGCGGGACAACGGCAACGTATGTTGTACCGTCGTGATAAAGAATACTCTCCTGACCGATGATTATCGCGCCGCAAATCGGCGATGGAACTGGAATAACCATCATCGCCTCGCGCTCCACGTTGTCCTGCTTCCACAGGGTCTTTACAAACTCCTTATCTCGCAGGGATATTTCGTGTGTTTTTACGTGGCGCCCATTAATATCTTGGTGGATAATTATCAAGGTAGGATTTGCACAGCCGTGGAGAAAGTCAACGTCTTGCACTTGTTGCTCATCCATTCGTATTGAGGAGGCTTTCAACTCTGGATTGTCTTTATCCAGGGGAATAATTTTAAAGAGACCGTCGTAAAGCCTCAATCCAATAACTCGGGCTTTGGGATCAATCACTGCCTTGATTCCCGTCTCCGACGGTCTGCCTATTCTGTCAGCAACATTTCCGTGTGCTTTTGTGATAATTTCTATGTTGTCGCCCTCGCCAATGCACTCGAGAATCATGGCATTGTATCTGTAGGTGAGGAGAAATAAAAGATCTTTTTTCTCATTTGGTGGTCGAAAAAATTTAATCTCAGCAATTTTTCCGTAGATGCCGACCTCCTTCAGTGGCCTCAAACCCTCGGGAGTCACGAGGTATATCTCTAATCGCATATTTTTTGCGAGAATGAGGTTCAAGTCGGTGGGAGACGTGAAATTACCTGAAAGATTGGACAAGTAGCATGAAATCTTAAGGATTTAAGTTGGAATTTGAATACTTACCGGTGACACAGGCATTTACAGCCGTGGGTTTATGTGCAGTAACTACGTAATGGTGAGCCATGACTTTCATAATATGTTAATACAATTGTAATGAAGCCTCGGTACTTTCAGGCTTTGGTAATAAATATTTTCAAACCTTTCCTTCGTACACGTAATATTTCTAGTCACATATACGCGTGTTTTCCAACCTCAAAGTCCTCGAAAACTTTTGAGCTTGGTGTATAAACTGTACAGTGGCACAGAAACTCTATACTCGTCGCCGCCTATGGCATAATTTTCACGGCGGGGAAATTCCCTGCGTGGTACCTGCGCGAGTGACCCCAACGACGGTCGGTATCGTCGGCAGGCAGTGGCTTTCAATTTGTATGTAATAGTTCCAAGGTCGTTGGCCCCGTTAGGCTGGATCTACATGAGAGTTCATAAGCGTGCCCGGTTTACAACCGTCCATGTAGATCCAGCCTAAAATCCTTTATCCACGAGAGGAGATTGACCTATGATAATAATGGTAAATAGTGTAGTGAATAATGTAATTTCATTAATTAAACTTTTTAAACGTTATTAATCGATAAATAAAACGGTTGTAGGAGCCGGCACATGAAATAATGATTGTAATGTGCTGTTCATGTAACAATTGTTTCGATGATTGCTTATCCCTGCACAAATTGGGAAATTCCGCCTTTTGCCAGGGTGCCCACCATAACCTCCACACGTCACCATATTATCATTTGCATCACTCTAAAACAATATTAATTATTCAGTATTTTTTATGAACCTCTCCTACAACCGTT